>VXAX01005164.1:0-268573 GCA_013399835.1 Leptocoma aspasia
TCCTCATAGGGCTTGTGTTCCAACAGTGCACTCTAGATTATTCCTTACTCCAGAAATGTTTTCTTCAAGCTGACTCCAAGGCTACATTCATTATTTGTAGCTGTAAATCACTTAAGTCTAGTGCAGTAGCAGTCTCTTCTCATCATATTCTCTACCTGCAAATTCAGTCAATTATGTTTTAAATTTATATTTAAATTTTTTGCTAGTAGATTCCTCTATATGGGGAATAAATTGATTGTAATCTTCCATTGCTTATTTTTATGAAAAATTGTAGATATACTCAAGCAAGGTCCCAGAGAGCACTTGTTAAAATAACAATCAGTAAAATCATAGCCTATCTTTAGCTAAAAGTCAGAGTAACATGTTGCTACTTTTATAATTATAATGGATTTGTAAAACATGAAGAAACACTGGAAAAAAAATTAATACTCCAAACAGCTGAGAAGAAAACAGTTAATGTTACATTGAACATGAGTACATTAATATTTAGTAAAGTATATTTAAATAACACGAAGATATTTTTTGTAAGCCACTATCAAGGCTTTTTTTCCCAGTACCATTTGGGGCATGGAGAGGATTTGTTTGTTTGTTTCACATCTCTTTTCATGTTTTTAAAACATGGCAGCTTTGCTCCCTCTTCTGGTTGTGTGCCTGCAGCACCCAGGCTGTGCTGGAGCAGCTCTCCATCGGCTGCTTTGGGACATCTCCAAGGACAGCTCCCTTATTTAGATAAGCACTTCGGGGGCATTTTGGCAGGACTGATTTAGGGGGGAAGAAACAGCACAGAGAACGTATGAGGAGGATGAAGACACCAGGCAAAGATACCACTGTTGTTTATGTAAATTCCCGAGGCACAAGGCATAGGAGACTGGGCAGCCAGGATCCTGGATAAGCTTCACTACACTCTTGTCCTGTTTATATCCCTTTCCCCCAGCATCCATGCCTGGTCTACTGAAGACCAGACACTGGGCTAGATGGATTTTTAGTCAGGAGCTGGTATGGCAATCCTCATACTGCTGCAACAGGTAAACACAATAAAAAAAAATCAAAATATCTCCAGAATTTAATGAATAATGAATTTAAAACAAAGCAAATTACAAGTAACATCCAAAATAAATGTGGAGCAAAGTACAAGCTTCTGCTCTACACCTCTTTTCCATTGTGTCTCCTCAGTTTGCATTTCCATTCCATGGGTGTCAAGGAATACTCTGTGCATGCAAGGAAATGTGAACAGCCTACAAATTCACCCTGCAGAATGCAGAAGGTAAGGTTTAGCTTGATATAGGGTTTAGGATTTTCTTTCTGTGCTATTTTTGTATTTATTGAAAAAGATGCAATCTTATAGTACGTCTTCAAACATTTTCTAAGCAGAAAATAATATTTTTTTATTATATGATTATACATCTCTCACAAACACACAAAAAAAAGCTCTGCAAGCAATCACAGGTGCTCTACTCTTTTTAAGTGCAGCTAAGATTGAAGCTTATGGTACTATTCTAAAATGTAAAAAAGTAATTCTGTTCACAAAAGGGGTCTGAAACTAAGCCAGTAGACGTAAGCACTAATACCAACCAATAAAGAAAATACAACTAACGGCTTACACAAAGATGAAAAATACAGATTTGTTACTTCAGAAAGCTCTAGGTTTTTCTGAATGTCAATTATTACTACTTAATAGCATAATAGTTTTCTTACTGCTCAAATTTGCATGCAAATTTACATGGAAATTTACATGTATCTTTACATGTAAATACTGTCTGCACCAAAAGGCCCATTTCATTCTTCTGCATTACTTCTGAAACATTAGGTTAGTAACCAGACAAACTGTGTTTGAGTAGCAGACAAAATGACATCCCATTGTCACGTACCAGTCTTAGAAATGCCATGTGGTATTGCAATGTAGTTTGGAAAGATGCAAACTCAAATTTTTTAAAAGTAAAATTTGAAGGTATTTATGGACAAGTTAGTAGTTACACTCTTTCTCACCTGTGATATCTCCCTAGCAGTTTTAGAGCTAAAGTTGTAAAATAGCTCCCTATATTGTAAAGAATTTTAACAGAATGTAGGTTCTTCAGTCTAGAGCATTTACTGGTACTTTTTTACTGGTTTGTGTTGTTGTATTGTGGGGATTTTTTTAAATTTCACTCCTTTCCCAGCATGCAATTTGAAGTTATGTGCCTGTCTACAGCTAGCAGAATCTAACCAGGTCTATACTTTATTTAAACCGTACTTTGCTTGAACTAGAATTTAATTAAAATGCAGTATTTCTCTAGGTACTCATAACACATAGGAATACGTTAAGTATTCTCACAGGCCACGTAAAATACATCCAGTATCATTTCTCATGCAAAATTCAGAAGCTGTTGTGGTCTCTTAGTGAAGTCTAGAGTCAATGAGCCAGAGGAAGACAAAGCACCTAGGAGACTCAGAGCAGTCATGTTCAGCAGTTCAGGCAAACTGTAGGCCCCAATACCAAAAATCCAAATGATCTTAGAATGGAAAAGGATGCTTGGGTCAGGCATCAAGATGAGAGTCCCCTCTGACCTGACAGGAACCGGCTTGTTTTTCAAAAAAGTGTATCTGAACACTACTTCTGCAAGTCAGTTAAGCAGGCCCATCTGTCATCACTTCTTTCACCGGAGTCCCTCTATTCTGCCTAATTTGTCCTTCAGTCACTTAATTCTTTAGACTGTGTCTAAACTGTACAACAGTTTAGAATTATCTAATATAGTATCAGTTCTATTCCTTCAGGCATCCAGACTGCTCACAGAGTGGTGGGACTCCCATGCATGGGCAAACCAGAGTGCACAGAAAGGGCAGGACTCAGAGACTTGGGTCTTGTCTGCTATAAACTCAAGACACAAATATGCTCCAGACATTTCTCAGTCTGGGAGATGAGAACTGCAAAGCATTCCTGATACTCATAACATAGACAAAGGTGTAATGTAATCCTATAAAATATTCTGAAGAGTGAGGGAATATGAAACACTTAAAATTTTGCTTTGGTAACTACATCATCTTCTATGCACCCTAAATTAAGGTAGTAAAGGACAGAATTACCTGGATCCTTTTCTCACAAACACAAATGATCAAAAGATGTCATACAAAACACATGAAAGAGAAATGCAAAAGACCTGAGGAAGATTGTAAAAGGATGACACTTTTGATAATAAATATTTGAAATTCAATATTAGGCTCTGATCAATCTTTTGGAGTATAACAGCTCTGCAGAAAATCTTCTAAAACATAAAACAGACACCTTAGAGAACTTAATAAAAGTATGAAATACACTATCTAAATAGAGATTAGTAGTAGTTAGTTCATTGTGCAATGGACATCTTTCAGGCTCTATAAGTGTATAAAATACTGGTTTTGTCAAAGGAGTGGAAGATAAACCAAGAACACCAACTTTAGCCTGACTAAATCACTGTTTACTGTTTTGTCAGCTTTGTCAGGTCAGTGGCAAAAGCCTCCAATCTTACTAGGACTGGAATTTAGATCTTAAAACTATGACACCGAAGTGTCTGGTTAGCAGCATGGTTTACAGTTACAGGAGCAGACTCCCAGTATTTGAATTCCTTCAGGACTAGGCTGGTACAGCTACCAGAGCAAGCGAGGTGACCCCTCAGACTGCTCTGACAGGCTGGTGACACGGCACCTTCTCTGCAAAGACACACCATTTGGTCTTGTCTACACTTGATAATAAGAGATATTAAATATGGTGTTGTTGTCCTTCCCAGACAATGAACTAGCACAGGCAAAATAGAATCCCTGCTCTCCTGATATCTCTATTCCCTCTGCTAAGCTGTTCTGGGGAATAGACAGCTAGGAATGGTCCATAACAGTGTAACTGGGTTTATACCCCTTGTAGGCTCCTGGTAGAGATGGAACTGTAAGAGTGAATACCCAAATTTTAATAAATCTAAGACACTACCTACTTCATATTTTATTCACTGGCAGAAGACATCAATAACACAAAATCTAAATGTAGTAAGGTCTTAGATGGAAATATCTTACTACATGGAAAAGTAGTAACATATTTCTTCAAAATTATCAAAGCAATTTAGAAGCATGAACTCGAATAAAATTTCAAAGTAAGCTATGGTTGTTCATTGCAACTTTCTTGTTCTATTTTTCAGATAAGAAACCTAAATCTCCATGTTAACATTTCAGTGCTTTGAATTACACTTATTTCTACAGCATTTGAAAGAGAACATCAAATGTGACTACAAACTAGACAATAGAAATGATTACTAATAACAAAAGCCTTTCTCCAGAAGTATATTATAATTTAAATGGTCAATTTTTTCTAGTCACATAAAAAAATGCCAAGCTTACAAAATATATATCCAAGCAATGTAAAAGAATATAGACCTGGTAAAAAGTGGAAGACAAAGCAGACAATTTTGCAGGTGTCTGGAAACTTACTTGGCCTATCAGGGCAAGGCAGCCTAGGAATTCCAAAATAAGAAGAAATATAAACCTACCCCCTTAGCTCTCCATAGCCAACCTGCCTAGTGTAAACTATATCTTCAGGAATACAGTTAGTTGCAAAAACATAAACATCTGGAGTTTTTTATTCCAATAAATATTTTTAAACCTCAGTCGAAAATAATTATATCCGAGAAGTAAACACTGGCATTGAACATATGTGAATTTACTAATTTTGAGCTAGTAGAACTAAGCAACACACACATGCAGCAAAAAAAAAATTAAATTTCTCAAGCACCCACAATTCATAAGCAATATCATAATCAACTTGCCTTTTCGCCCATTAACAGGTGGGGTTTGATGTTTTTCCTCACAGTCTTTACAACATTAAAAACAGACAATGATGATTAACAGTTGGAACAGTTACTACGAAGAGCAATGTAACTACAAGCACACACAAACCTGTTGCAAGCTAGGTGAGCAGAACTCCATGCACTATGCTTGAGTTACCACACAACACACAGCGTGAAGAGCACACAGTACACACACCACTGAACACTACAGAGACAAAATCATAACAAAAGCAATAAAAAAGTAAACTCTATTATAACAAAAAATGGGAAGACAAAGATCTTAAAGGACACTTTGGATGCCTAAGTGAAAACCAAAATTAAAAAAAAGTAAACCTGCTTTCCACCACTGAAATAATGAAATTACTCTAGCATCCAGAGTTTTGAACAAGTAATGAGTCCCATCACAGTAATTATTCCTGACTTTTTTTCATAGAAGAAGATAGCAATCCATATTTTCTTCCATCAAATAACAGTGGGAAGAGGGTTCAGGGCACAGGATTCAGACGCTTACACTTTTAAGAAGTATTTAGCATTTTAGGCATACATTCATATGCTAGTAATTTTTCCTACCAGCTAGTATATAATGTGTTTCTTGATCAACTCATCACTTTTTTTGCACCACGCTTCCACCACTTTTGGCAATTATTAATTGTTAATTAATTATGGACAACAGAATGTAACCTATTAACAAGGTATGTAAATGCAAATTTATGCATTTATGATTCTTCCTTTGGAAAGGAAACTGAAGAACAGAGAAATTATATCTTTAGATTTCTGCATATTTTTGAACCTGTACTGGGTGTTTCCTAAAATTAGAAGTTAAATTTATGTTCTAATCACATGGTATTTCAGTTGAAAAAAGTATTCGCAACAGTTTGATTTGATCATGAGCTATCAGTTATCATCACACTACCAACTGAACTGTCTTCCAAGCAGGATGGAGGACATCATACAAAATGGTAGAAATGTTTCCATCTAATGCAGTTGCCTACTATTTTTGTCCAGCATCGGTCTGCTTACACAAACTAAGGGGGAAAAAAGTGTCATGATACAAAAAAATTTACTTCCCTGCTTGTAAAAATTATTAATGCAAAGTAGACTGTACCACATCTAAGATGCACCCACCCAGGTCTCCTAAGTCTGTTACTTGAGCATAGTGACAGAGTAACTTCATAAAAAAGAATAAAAAGAGCAAAATAGTTGGGTACTTTTTTTCATGTTGAATTATTTTAAGCATTCACAACTGGCAAATAAACTATGCTACAACTATGCTACAATTTGTGTTGTTCTTTCACAAAATGGTATAAATATTCTCTGGAATTTTTTATGTTCAATATATTTACAAGCTGGCTGGTAAAGCTTCCCTATATACTCAGGGGAAAGCATATCTAAAGGAGATAGGTGCTTGTGGTCAGACAGACCTGCCTCGACCTCTGCCTCCTCAACTCCAGTATGCTTGTTTTCTTCATCTCCTGCTGCATTAGATAAGTAAGGGATGAGAGAGGGGGGAAAAGCAAGACAAAAACATGCATGCTTTGTTACAAGCTGTTCAAATAAAAGAAAAACATCAAACAAAAGACATCCACAATAACATACAAACCCTCAGTCTGTGGCAGAAATTATTTTTTTAGCAAATCAAAGATCAAATAAATTTTTCATTTATATCTCTAACTAATTCCAATGAGATCTTTCTGCAAGTAATGATGCTCTATGCAGCCCTTAATGTTCTTTGTCGCCAATTTACTACTAAATTTTTAAGCACTGTAAAGCAGACAATAAGTACCAAAGCAGAGAAAACAGACAGATATTGGTAGATAATTAGTTTAAATCTTCTGTTTGGTTTCGCTTTAGTTTTTCTGGGAATAAAGTCCAAGCCTCCGTTCTCAAACAGCATATTTAAAATTGTATATAAATCATAAACTGGTGGACATACTTGGTACCTTAAAAAGAGCTGAAGAAACAAAGCAAATGCTTTTTCAGCTTGGAAAAAAAAAATCCTTAATTTGCCAAATAATATGCTTTTTACCTGGATTTCAGAGTAGTTAGAATGCAAAAAAAAAGACATTTTCCACTAGTATCTACAGTTGCCTAGAGTGTATTTAAAAACTAGAGAATACTGAAATAGTTGGGAACAACAGTGAAAGTGCCATTAATGATAAGAAACACAAATATATTTTTAATGTCATTAATGAAGAACCACAGCTTTCTTTTGTGACAAAGCTCATGAGGGTAACAGTAGTAATAATATTGAAGAGTTGTCAAACTGAATTACTGATATACCATATGCCTGCTTTAATTTAAATGTAAATTATTTATTAAACAGCTTTGATGTGATGCAATATAGTATAGTTTTTCAAGGCTCAGATTTTGATTGCTTATCGATTTTTCACGTTCTCTGTTTCTAGAATTCTTTCCAGTTCTCTTATTACTTGTATAAGTTTATGTTCAATTAAACAGCTCATTGAATTACTTGACTTTAGGTTTAGCTAGCATGTAATAGTAATTTTAAAACTACTGGTTCTGGAAGGTTATTGTTAATAGAGAAATTCAGGCTATAATCAATGCAGTGCAATGCAAACTAATCTGTGCTTAGATTTCTGCTCTACAACTCCATGATAAAACCAGGACATTTAAATTCCACTTGAAATCATGACATTGAAAATTTCAATTAAAATATTCAGCAGGGATATCATCTATACAGTCAACCTTCTCTCATAGAAACAAATGTATAGAAGATGTGCCTAAGATTTTAAAAAGCCATTTTCAGTAGAGTTGAATTAAAATGTTTCGGGCACATAGGTACCTGAAAGGTAAATGAACAATGGCTGTCATAAGCACAAGTGTATGTCTTCTCAGTCAACTTCCTTTTATGCTCTTTGTAGTCTCAGACATATACAGTAAGATCTTCACATTTCATAAAGCTGTTTAATTTCTCCTTTTGCCAATCCAAGAGAAAATTATAAACTATGATTTCCCTTGAAAGGTCAGAACCTTTTAATAAGCACTTTAAACTCTGGGTTATAGGTAAAGTTTGTTCAAGTTTTTCTGTGGAAATTGTACCAATGCAAATTAAATATTTTAATATTCTTCAAGGTCTGAGGATTCTGCTGCCTCTCAGGAAAGTGAACTAAACATCTACAATCAAATCCAAAGGTGTGTTTTTGCTAAATCATAGTTGAAATCAAAACCCCAAAGTAGACTCAGAAAGTATCCTAAGGAAGCCTTGTTGCTGGTGTTAACTAACCTATTCTGTTTACTTGGCTGTCAAGCACACAAAATGCAATTTACACTGTGCAAGTATGAAGGTTTCTAACACAGTACAGCCAATACCACAGAAGTACCCACACAAAAAAAAGGGGATGGTGGAAAGCTCTGTATTTCCATCTTTTAGACTGCTGTGCTTGCCTAAGCCATCAAGTTCATAGCCAAGTTGAAGGTAATCTAAGATCCTATACTATATTTTATACATATGATCAATCATTTTTATAAAACAAAATACCCATATGCCATGTATTTTTAAAATTCTGCAAAATCATAACTGATAGAGTATGATAGAATCATAACCAGTCTTCATACTGGTCCTCTGCGATTGCATTATAATGACCTTTCTGTGTCTCCCATCAAACTAGGGTTTGATAGGGCTATGTAAAACACAGTAAAATTCCTTTTCATTTTGCAAAATGAGTTCTCATTTAAAGAAATTATGTTCTAAATTAGATAAAACCCCTTAAAATAAACAGTGTGTATTTCTGTCAGTAGTATCAGAATGCCTCTGTAGCTTCCATTTCAGACGGCATGAGCTGCAACAGTACTATATTGTCACTATACATCTGTCCCTTTTAGAGATTTGAATATGTGTCTGAGATATAAACACTGCCTAATGGTTTCTAGCTATCCCTGATTAAACCTAATCAAGTATTCCTGTTAATTCCATTCATATCTAATTTTATTCTGGAAAAAGATTACCCACACCTGAAGTTAAGAGAAGACAGTTAATCAGCATTAATGTCAGGCCTTAACAGGTTCTGAAATAACTTTCCCAGGACATATGATTATTATGAGATCGTATAATTAAAGTCTTTATGACAGAGCATAAATAGAAAGGCAAATCCTTACTGATCTACTATTTGTTAAATTTCTGAGCACTTCATTTCCAAATTTTAAGGTTTTATTACATCTGTTTGGCCTAACATGATTTTCTAGGTTTTAGGGTTGGGTGAATGGTTGGGGGATGTTTTGCAGAAAGAAGAAAGGGCTATATTTATATTTAAAAGGAAAAGTAAAAATCTATACTAGGAAAAGGTATTCTCTCTGATTAGTAATTAACAATGAACTGGAAGGGTGAATATTGAATGCTTTCAATTTATAGTGTTCCATTTTAATTAGGAGCAAGTGGTCAGTGATTTCGTCCTTCTGCCAAGGTGAGTAAGAACAAAGAAATACATTGTAGCCACATATAAATGAAAATGTTAACCCTTAAGAACTATAAATACTGCATTATTCACTTCCTGTCTGTTAGTGTGAAAAATACAGAACACTTAAGACTAAATCAACATTTCAGCACTAAAATTCAATTTAACAATACTTTCTACAAATGTTCATTTAAACAAGATATTTCCATCTCTAGTGTAATTTAAAAATATACAAGCAAATGTTTAGCTGAAAAAAAGTCTTCTGGCATTTCAGTAGTGAAAATTTGTTAGGTGATCCCAGACATCTCTTCAGAACTATTTTCTAACCACATAACATGAAAATATACTAAAGTAATAAAATCTAAAGCAAAACCCAAACTGCCTCAATGCTAAGGTATAGCCTGGACAGACAAGATAATGATATGCATTTCAGAAATACCCAGTCATTCCCCTTAACAGGCCAATCTGATACTGCAATAAACACAGCAGTGACAACCTAAGGAATTAGCAAAAATGTCATGACCATAAAAGGCTGTAACTGCAACATAACTAAGGATATTGTATGTTCTACTGAGCATATGGGACACTGATTAAAATGTTTGGATCAGTACACCACAGATAGGAATGTTCCTTCATAGCTACTCCCAGGTAGCTTTCCTGAAAGCAACATTTCACGCTATTTTGAAATAAAGTATTCAAGAGGCACCTTTATGTCCTGGAGCAAAAACTCCCAACCACTTAATACAGTTCATGGAACTAAATCTAACTCAAATCTATGTTTTTTTTAAATTCTGATCCTAATTTGGAAAGCAATTACCCAGAGGGTTGGGGTTTTCCCTGTAGATTCCTTCTCTTCCATTTCTAGTCACACAGCCATAAGCACACCATATTCTAGTGAGTAACAAAAAAATATCTTCAACAGCAAATTACTCCCTTCTTTCTACTTGAGTTCTGGTATTTGTACTACATTTAAAGAAAAGGTATGCAGATACAACCTTGTGAGAAATACAGGTTATTCAAATGTATGCAAACTAAATGAGACCACTGTAGGAGTCTGCAACAGATAAGTTTTTCCTTCTTTCTTTTTCTCTTTTACAAAGCTGAGATGACTTCCAATTCATCACTGCCTATAAGGTACCTTTAACTAACTCTTTTTATCAGTTTGATTTTATCTTAATCTAATCAACAAGAAAATCCTTCATTTCAAAATACAGAAAATTTAACCTTCACAGCACGTGTCCATGCAATATAGAAACACCTCTCTCATTTGAGTCAAGTGGGTGTTCTGTAAGAGCAGGAAGGACTACTCTGTGACAACATTTTTTGGTATGGTCATATAGCCTTCCCAATCACACACAAAAGTTTTGATTATGATTGGGACTTAAAAAAAGGCATTGGAACCTACTCAAATATGTACAAAACTTTCAGGTTTATTTGATGCTATATTCGTTAAATACTAACTTAAACTCCTTCTATGATAGTCAGTGTTTCCAATTCTATTAAATTTCAGTTTTTGTAACTGGTACTTCATTTGCCTAAAATAACTTTCTGTAAAATTCAATTCTACATGGTAAAAAGGCTGCTATTAATCTTAATTATGTTCTGTCACTGAACAAAGTTAGGTGATCTGCTGTTCTTGCAGAGCACTATCCTTTTTAAAGAAAATTATTACTCCCTTTAAAGAAAATTATTAGAAAATCCTAAAGAAGGACAGAAAAAGCCTCAAAGAAAAACTCTATTGGTTTTAGAATATAAGCTCTTAATTCATGACAGAAAATTTCATAGAATGCTCTATGAAAGTTGTATCTATGGATTAGGTTTTTAAGAGCACTTACCATCTTTATATGTGTAAATTCAATATGAAATGTGTCTAGTTACTGTATCTTGAGTCACTTATGATGCTTTGATTGTATATTAGAACATCAAAATCTCTGGATCTGGCAATTTTCCATAACCCAGATTTTCTAAAAGGCTACTATTTTCAAAAGACAAAGTAAAAGGAGAATATTACTCAGTTTTCCAGCACAAAGAGAGTTCCTCAAGTCCCAGCAGTACTTACCAGAGGAAACAATTCTAGAATTCCTATAAAAATAATTATTTTACTGTATTTACTACATTTCTCTCTATAGAACCTGTGATGTAAATAATAAATAAGAATGTTACCCTCTCTAATCAAACACAGTAAAAGATATACATTACGTCACAATTGCTGCTCTGAGGAGCTCACAGTCTAAATAGATATACTAAGCAAAGAGCAGGGAAGAGTGGTAAAACATAAAAGCATATACAGCAATGACAGCAAACATCATATGATTAGATGTGATTATTTCCTGGAATATCTAGACTCTATTTCATATAAGCAATTCACAACACATAAGGTGACAAAAAAAATTAATATAATAGAGTGATGATCCAAGAAAACAACAGTTTTCTTTTCATTAAGTTTTGTTTCCAAAATGGAAATAAATACTGTAAACATTGGAAATACTAAATAAAAAAGTCTGATGAGACAAACACAATAATACTACATAAAGACCCTCAGTGGTATAACCAAGGACTGCAATTGATATCTTGTGACTTGCTATTGAGTAAATTAAATGGTTTAATACTATAAAATATAAGGAGGTTTTATTTTAAGGAAAAATATTTTAACTTTTTGAATGACTATCTCAATTAAATATTTTTTCCCATATTATTTGCAAATTACCTACTAATTCAGCAAATGCATCACACTATAAAATATTTGCAATAAAAATATTCTGATTAAATGTATGGCTAACATAAAACATGTCAAATAACCTCCAATGCTTATATTTAAACATGTGCCTGAATATCTGCTGATCCTGGAAATGTACATACATTGAAATGCTGCGATGGTTCTATTTGCCATAGGGTAAATTCTAGGTTTTTAAAAATGGGTACATGTCTAGGTACTTTTCTAGTGACAATCATATTTATATAGTGTTATTTATATTGTCTTTTTTCTCATGTAGAATCCTGTAAAATTTATGAGCCACAGGTCTAAAAATAAAGACTAAATCATTATGACAATGATTCTGACTATGTCTGTGCAATCAACTAACATCAATTGCAGTTGGGTTTGTTTTTCCCTATACAGCCTCTGAAAAAAGGCTTTCAGGTGAAAAACAAGCCCTTCTTTATGTACAGACCTTCATAAGATTCTATCTCCTTGTCTCCATTGTCTACGGAAAGTCACAAAAACAAAACAAACAAACAAAAACAAATAAAAAAAAAGGAACCAAAGCACAGGGGTTAAAAACAACAGAAGTTTTTAAAAGATACAATATACAAGTTAAGACAGATTAAAAAAAAGGAGTGTATATGGCCGTTTAGACTGATTTTGCATGGCACACTTAGTTTCTAGAAATAGAAGGGTGAAAATGTATTTGCTGTCAAAAATGCATTTATATACCTTTGTTTCTAAACATTTCAGAAAATATCTCCATCAACCAGTGCTTTTAATAGACGTTAAAGATAAGCACAATTACAGTACCAGTAAAACGTGAATCATGAAATATCTGACATTTCTTATTTTAAAGATTATTACCTGTCTTCTTGCTCTTCCTGTTTCAAGATGCAGAGGTTTTGTATTAGCATTCTGTAATAAACTCCGTGTGAGCCCACAAGCGATCAACTAGGTTCCTGACTCCCAAAAGAGCCAGAATTTTGTCACTACACAACACACTAAAGATCATTTCCTGTGCCTGTTGAAGTCAATGACAAAACACCTACTGAGTTCAAAAGGAACAGGATCATGCTAATAGTCCACCTTGTTTCGTGTGCATTATACTGCTGATTATTCACGTCAGCCAAGAGTACCATAGATATGAAAACATAATAGAAGAAAACACAGTACAAAATGCAATACCATTACCAAATCCCAACTCCGTACACAAAAACTCAAGAGATTTCAACTGTAATGGCAAAAGAAAAATAATGAATATAATTGACCTTCATGAGCCATTTGGTAATGTCATTAGGGAGAAAACCATCCACTTACTTCTCTCCAACGTCCCCTTTGGTGGGAGCTGCGGTAACTGCCTGCCCCTTCGCCCTACCACTGGAGTACTGGATGGACTTGTCTGGACAGACCCAGTTCGAGGATGTGACCTATGAGACACATACCAAAACAAACCACAGCCATTAAATGACAAAGTCATTCTTAAATATCATCAAGAAATGATAACATGACTAAGTAGACTTTACATCACTTGGGACCCAGAGGGAAACTATTATCTCTTTTCAGAAAAAGACCTGATTAAAAAGATAAATCTCTCCATTAAGAGGAAGCCAAATTAAGGCTGAGGATGCTTCCATAAGATGCTTTTTCACACAGTCAAGCCAGAAAATGTGTTGTGTGCATATTCATGTGCATATGGATATAATAGCCACATACACATAAATTTATTCACAAGTCAAATTCAATTATCTTTACTCAGCTTGTATTTCCTTAAATTACCTTTGAGTTGCAGTGAGATTACATGAATTTGTCTAAACAGAGTAACGAACTGAGGAAAGACAATGGTATTTGACCGAATTTTCACAGGGATTTGATGATACTAACTCTAACTTCCAGAAAACAAAAGAATGTATTCTGCAGTTCTAAAATAAAAAGAGGCTTTCCTGAACATGATCTAGACCAAAATGCGCTCATCTTTTTATTGTATGATGTTTGTTTAAGCTAAAAATAATGTATAGAAATCTTCAAAATATCAATAAGGGGTACTCAAACAGGAACAGTACAGACTATGGCACAGTAAAATGTAGTCAGAGAAAATGGTGGTTAAAATGATAAGTAATAGACAAAGTTAGTACACTGCATCTAAAGAAACTTTTTTTTTAAAAAAAATAGTTTCATTTGATGTTATGATGGTTGTTCCATAAGCAATGTCTGATGAACACAAATAATTTCTCATTCTGTAAGAGAAGAATATGATAGTTATGAGGTGCTTTATGTGGAAACCATCCAGGATTCCTGACAAATGAGAAATCATAAACAAACGTAGTTAAATACTGTTAGCAAGCAATTTGCAATGGTAGCCACACCATTATATCCAGAGTAGAATATAAATAGTGTGTTCACACTGAAAGGGTTAGTATCTATTGCTGCTGGTGATCAGCTAAGGATGAGGCGGTACCAATTAGCTACTGGGAAAATAAAATGGTGAGCTGGTGGGGCAGAAGGGTTTAGCCCGATTGATTTGTCTGTTTCACCTCGGTAAGGCAGGTGAAGGAGGGGCAGATCTTCCAGTCATTAATGAAGGCATCGACCTGATGAGGTTTGAGTCAGGACGCTCTGTGGATCGGGAGCGGGAGTTGGTCCGCTCTAGCACAGGACGTTGCTCTGTTGATCTGGATCTTTGATATGGCTGTCTATCTGCTGCT
Organism: Leptocoma aspasia; assembly: GCA_013399835.1. NCBI lineage: Eukaryota > Metazoa > Chordata > Aves > Passeriformes > Nectariniidae > Leptocoma > Leptocoma aspasia. The sequence goes on from VXAX01005164.1 coordinate 14,603, forward strand.
TCACAATTCCTGTAATGTTAGTCAAAAAGCAGCTCAGTTGAACTTTGACTTTTCTATTAATTATAAAATATGCTGCATGATACTGGTTTGGAGCAAATCATTTTATTATATACATTTTTAGGGGGAATAAATTTTCTGAGATAACTTCTTGAACAAACAGTTTTTTTACCGGTATCATTTGACTTGCTCCATACTCTTGATAAATGGGCTGAAATGCTTCCAATGTCTCAGTAATGACTATCCATGCAATAGTCTGTTTCCTGAAAATTTCTGGGTTAAAATATTGTTATTTTGTCAATATAACAACCTGGGAATAAAAGAGTAGCTGACATAACATTAAGTCTCAATAAAGCAACTCATTAATAGTGCAGTTTAATTGTGCAGTTTAATTTTTTCTCATATGAATAGATTTTTACAGATTTTTTACAGATTGCATTCTCTCTAGATGTAGCACTCTTGTTTGTAGGAAAGTCCACAATCTAGATGTTATAATTACCATGTAGCACTGTTGACTATTATTAGACATGGGAACGTCTGTTATATATAGGCTAGCTATAAGTGATAGGTTCATATGTGGTGCTCAGACTGTAATCAGATGAAAATCTGCATTATTAGTACTTACAGAGGTTCCAACAACTAGAAAAAAATTGGTTTGTAATTCAACAATTCTTTTAACCCACAGCCTATGGAACTGTACCAAAACAGCAGTGGAAAAAGTTATTGTTAGAGATGCGGTGGGAAGAAATTAGACTGAGTAAAAGAATTTCTTGATCAAGCAGGGATATCTTCTACTATCTCAAGCAATTAAGAAGGCCATTACTCTCAGAAATTAATCAAGCCCCACCTTTTTTCCCAATGTAATTGGTCTGTTTTCAAGGAATGATATTTGCTAGCAATATCCTCATATACATTAAATCAAGGCAGTTTAAAAAGTAAAATCCATACCCTAATGGAGCTATTTATTTAAATCACACTCCTCCCAGCTCTCCTTGAGTAACTGAACAGATACAGAATACAAATGGGGAATGTGTACCCTTCAGGATTTTTCTTGAGCGAAGTCATGCATTTTACAATGAAGTCAGTTAATACAATGAGTGGCTTGATGGTGATTAAGTGTAACAAGAAGTCAAATTTTAATTAGTACCAAAAAGGAGAGAGACATACCACAGCTTTATTATGAAGACTTTTATGTTAGTAACAGCATTTTATTTCTGAAAGCATTGAATAAAGAGTATAGTGGCTGACTATGCCTAATGCGTTTATAAAATACTCATTAAAAACAGTCTTTTCAGGCGTTCCATGAGGTCATAATTGGACTCCTAGAGCCTACAAAGGACTTGCCACAGACAGATTCAGAATAATACCATACATCATGAACCTATATCTACAAGCTCCTAACAAGCAAACACACCACAGTGAGACACATAAATGGTAATTATAAGCTGAGGCACTAAAGATTGTAGGAAAAGTACAATGAGCCTGGCACAAAACCACAACAAGATTACCTCACTTCTTCTATCAGTTCTGTTTCTGAATGGGAAGGTTCATCAGCAAAAACATCCACTGTCTCGCTTCTTTTACATTGTTGATAGACAGAGAAACACAACCTTAGCTTTGATAGGAATGTTGTTTAGTTTAAGTAACTTTTTAAGAGAGGTTTCAGTGTTATGGAAGGTGAGAAAAATGTCACCCATCTGCATGATGGCAAGAAATGACCATAGAATACATTCTTTCACTGTGGGAATAAATTTCAAGAAAAAATATTCCTAAATTCAACAAAATTACAAAAAATAATAATATCTAGGTCTTGAAAAACCCACCCTTATCTTGTTTATCCACATATTTAAGAATATTAATGGGCCCACAGAGACCTTTTTGGGTCTGTCAGCATTTCTCCTCCTGAGCAGAGGACTGCTGGAGCACCCAGCAGCAGGGACTGGGCAATATGGGAAGGGTATCACTCCACACTCTATTCCTCTCTCCTCCCAAAAGCCAGCAGGACACACAGAGGAACAGGTGAGTGGCAACCACATACTTCTCATAAAGTCTTCATGAGAAGTTAAGGCTCACATTTGTTACTCTTAAGGCTTAATTCTCTTTAGCTCTATAGGTATAAAAAGTTTTTAGGATATTAGGGGTCTGACCTATTGCCTGATGAGAAGGAAGAAGGCATTTTTTATGATTGGGATCAATACTAATGGCTTAGTGGGCAGGTTTTATGTTCTGTAGAACATCATGGAGCAACTGTAGCTAAAAATAAAAACCTCAAAAATGTCATACTCAGTAGCTAATATACAGTTTGCTACAACCTCCAGTGAGCATTTTGTTCAAGGGGAAAAAAAACCAAGAGTTCCCCGAAGTGAAGGAGAGGGTGGAATTTGGCAGTAAACCTTCGAAGCTGTGGCAATGTTGTTTTGCAGACTGAAGGATTTGAAGACTAAGTTGAGTCCTGAGGTCAAACTGATTGTCACCCTCAGGCTCCAGGCTACAGGCTGCAATCCTCTCAATAAGCCCTACACCAAATGGAGGGCTATTTCAAGGGGACAGTCTTCACTTGAAAGCTTCACTTTGTAGTTTTACATCACACACATATAAAGAGCAGTACAAAAACCAGTTTTACTCTCTGGTCTTCATCCTCACTTATTCTTTTATCCTTTTAACAGTAAACACACATACTACATAATCCCAGTCTAACTGTCCCTTTTATAGGAAAATGATCATCCCAATAACCTGCTTATGCAGTGAAACTCCTTCCTTACCCCTGTATACAATTATGCATGAATATCAAAATCCAGCCACAGTTATGGGATGAAGTTAAATTAAAAATAGAAGCTTCTAACTTTTCAGATATCATTCTTAAAGACTTATGCTTACAAATTACCTAGATGAAACTTTCTTCTTTTCTCATTACAAATCATATCATATGAATTACTGATTTTTAAAGAGGGAAATATGGTAGTCTTAGTTAAACTATTCAACATCCATATAATATTTTAATGTACACTAGCACTATTTACCCTTGCTAACAGACTTTTCATTATGAAAATACAGTTAATGAAACGTCAAATAATGACCTCCTCCATCTAGTACTGCCTATTGTAGCACCCTTCTACTTTTGTTAGGGAAGACAGGCATGGTAGATGGCTTATTTCCTTGCCAAAGTCTGCAAGACTTGTAAACATAACTCTCCCTTACTCTGAGGAAAAGGTACAGCAGTGTTTGCTTCTAAACCAAACAAGCTGATCACTGTGAGACTGTTTGAGCTCTCTGTAAGTCACTACACAGAAAGCTCTGTGAGTATTCACAGTGTAACTCCTTGTTACAAACCCATCAAGCATTAGAACTAGAATCTAATATCATTTAGGTACCACTGTAAACTCTAGTTGCTGTAGTACCTAACCAAAGGTGCTACCAAATTTTATTTTATATACTGATTTATCTCCATTTATATATATATAAAATTTCAAATTTTATATATATATAAATGGAGATAAATGAACTCTTTTCCCAATGCAGTAAATAAGACTTTCTGATTTTTAATTTTTCAGATTTGTTACTTTTCTAAACAAATAAAAAGATTTTCAACAAATTATTATAGTCATTGATCTAAACTTATGGATAGAGAAAGCTTTATAAAAGAGTAACATTTTCCAACAGTAAGAATTGTAACAGCTTACATAACAAATAGAAATGATTTTTTTCCTCAAAATGACTGTAAACAATTTATTTAAAAGCCCATGTTAAATTCTTTTCCTTTGTACAAATGATGTGATCATGCCAATCACCATTTTAGCATTAGGTTTTTCTTGTAACAAAAACCTGAAGAAATAAAAATAGAATTGTTGTAGGATTACAGTACACTACAATTCAGCTCCTAGTGCATCTTTTTCATCTAGAAACACTGAACAGAACAAGAAAAATACAACATCACACTTTCTAAGTATCATAATTTCAAACTCCAGCTAATATACAATAATACCTGTCAGTGTCTGTGGATGGCTGCTGGATTTCAATCCTTGGACATGTTATTCTTCTACTAGCTATAGGAACTTTGCTGTTTAGTCACAGACACAAGATCCTCTGTTAGCATAACAAAGATAAACATGTCTACAAACAAATGAGATTTCTAGTACCCAAAAAACTTAAATTTGAGTCATAAATATTGCAATGGAAAATGGGAAGGAGCAGTACACTGTCAAATCTCTAGGAAAACTGATGACAGGATATCTCAGCTAATAACTCATCTATACTCATAAAGGAAAACTCATCTATACTCATACAGGAACTTAATATAAAATTATGTGCTGCTATAGTTTTTAAAAGACATTAATGTAAAGCTTTTAGGTACTCTGGTTTAAAATAAAGGTAAAGCAAGATATTTTGATTGCTGTAATATTCTATAATGTTATATATATATATATATATATATATATACACCCATATATACATATATACATGCATCCATACACTGACATAATTTATTCACATGCATATTATCCTGTGGTATATGTGATAACTACCAGTATATCTCCATTCCACTGACAGGCATGACTGAACTGTAACATATCAGAGTCTGAACTATTCTGCTAACTCAGCTAAGCAGACAAAGCAGGGAACTCTGCTGTGATCCCAGGCATGTTGTGCTCCACACTCCTATGTTCTGCTGCAGCTACAGAAATGCAATTGCTCACAGCTTGCTCAGGTATCTGGACATGACACTGCAGTCATTTTGGGGACTGTTGTCAGCACAGCTAACCATGCTAACACATGGCATGGTACAATTATAAAAACGCCTAAGGAAAGCTTATATATCTATACCTGTGGAGATTTATTCTCCAAAATATGTGTCGTCATTGATGTATTTGCTGAGGAATAGCAAAGTCATGCTTCACATAGGGAGTTGAAGCAGACAATGTTTTTTCCAACCCGAATGATTTTATGATTCTGTGGATGCAGTTAGAGGTTTATACTAGCTATTACAATCAAATATCAATAAAACCAATAAGTAACGTAAATCCTTGGAAGACTGAAATGATGTGCATTTCCTATCATTTTTAGCTGCAAAAAAGTTGTAGAGTGTTTTTTACTTTATTGCTTCTGGTACTTACAATGTACCTTTCCACTTATATAGCCAGTTGCCTTATATAGTATCTTGTATTTTGCCAACTACTTCTAACTTTCAATATCTTTAACACAGACCCTCAATTGACACATATAAAAGAATCACCTTGCAGGAATACGCATCTCTATGTTCATGAGATGACTCACTGAAGATCATGAAAAAAGCTGATTAGGATTCAAAAGCTGGGAATTCAAAATTCTCAAAGATGAGAGCTGAAATTCTCTCCTCTCCTTCACCCCAGCTCAGTTTTATAACTGAATCTACTGCAGTGATTCTCTCCAGATAATAATAATCTAAACTTCCACTAAAGTACTGGAAATATTCCAAAAATATAACACTTTAAGCTTTTTATTATAAATATATTCCACAGTTTTTCCCATTTTGAAACACAATATTTCAGCCACTCAATATGAATATTATACCATAATGTATGAGCAAAACCAGGAACATCCCTGGATTTTAATTAACGTGGGTCTCATGACTGAAGTATAGTGGTATATAAGACAATGCATACAGGATCTTGAGAGGAAGCAATGAAAAAGAAGAGCTTCCTACTACAGCTTGAATATTCAAATATAGCTCAGCAGAGCACCTAGACAATAGACTAATCAATCGAAGTAGTTGTAGGCTTAAAACTAAGCATGTACTTAAATATAACTTTTTAAAGTGCAGTACTAAATGCAAAATATGACAAGTACTTGGTTCTCGATGGATTTTGTGGGATTTTTTCCCTCAGATCTTAAATATAACTTTATTTCTATATGGCACATATACATAGTTGGCTTTTTTAACAGTGACCTTTTTAAACACCAATAATATGGAAGATGTTTAAATAGTAAATTACCACAACCAGAGTTGTAACTATGCAGTTAACATGTATACATACTGCAGCTACATGTTTATCTTCTCAACTTTTGGCAACAGACCTGTAATTCTGACCTCTCTGACATCAAGAGTTTTGTTTGTCCCTTGATGAGACCATGATTTCACCAGATCATTCAAACAGGAGAAGGTATGTAAGACTTCATTATCTTTTAAGTTCTTAAATTATGAATGAGCAAAACAGCATTCAGTTTCTGTTAAAGGCATTCTCTAAATCCATTGATCTGTACAGAATCTGATCCATTTCAGCAGTCTTATTGTATTAAACTGTTTTCTATGCCTTAAAAGTCATAGTGGCTCACAACAAATGATTTTATCTTTTTTTTTTCTTTTGCCAAACATTTCTGGAGCTAAATTTAAATGGAGACAGAGACTAGTAACTAATAAGCTTCTTTTTCATGTTAAAAATATATTTTTAGATATTTACCTCTGATATTTACCTATGTTAGCATCTATTCAGGACTAAAAGTAAGAAAAAAGAAATAAGCCAGGACTATTTCATGTGACTATCAAAAGCAAAATCTTTAGTTACACCAAGCACTTTGCAGCCTTCTTTAAATGCAGTTCATTTTTAGTATGCTTGTGCAGTTTCCAAGATGAAGTAATAAGTATGGCCCTTGCTGTGCACTTAAAAATGAAGAGCCAAGGAGCAGTGGCACTGTGGCTCAAAAAGCTAAAGATATACGGTCTCAAGTCTCTGCAACTGCACTAATGTTTAGCCAAAAGACCCTCACAAATCCCTCCTCTCTAAAGAAGAGAGAAGTCCACACTAAAATATTGATGGATTCATTCTGGGTTTTATCAGATTTTATCCATTTCAACTTAACAGTCTCCTATGTTCTCTGTTCACATTCACAAGGGAAGGAAGTGAAAAAAAAAAAAAAAAGAAAATTCTTGCAACAGCAATAAGAAAATGAGGGGGCAGCAGGAAAGCCAATGAACTAAAAGCAAGGAAAATTTGTGTGCTTTCTTGATCAGAAGGCAGCTACAACTGGGAAGAACTAAAGATTCTAAGGCACACAGCACTTTGTATGCGTTATGCATCAATCACAAAGGAAGATAGGTTCAACACACAGAACTGGGATTATTTCTAAAAGTTAAAAAGGCCTCCAAGACACCTTCCCTAACACTGCAAATGTAGTCAGGTATCACTAAAAAGAAGCCCCTTTTTCATTAAAGAGGCTTTGAACAGTGAGAACATGTTTTAAAAATAGTTCAAACATAATTAATATTCTTTTTCTATTTGTAACTGAATAAAAGAGTTTAATCTTGGAAAAAAGACTAGAACATAAGTGCCTTAGTTCTGAGTCAAGAAAGAAAGACATCAAGAAAAATACATTTATTAGGAATAAATTTGGTACAATTATAAATGAACTCTTATTATAAAGATCCAAAATACATTTTAATTTTATCTATAACACTACACTCTTTACTTACCCATATTTTTCAGCTGAACCATTGACTATATCATCTGCCCATGAGCTTGCACCATTGTACCACCTTTACAATGCAGTTAAAATAAAGAAGTGTTATTAAAAACTGACGTATTACTATTAGCACTCTAATTCATGTGACATGACCACTTCTCAACAAAATGGGAAGATTTCCAAATGTTTTCAAATAATTTTGTACATTTCATATTTTCTTTCAGATACGAAGAAAACCAACATGTTCAAAACCAAACACTAAGAAAATTATAGGGCTTTTCTCCTTATACAATTATTATATTTTACCTCTAGTTTTTTCAGCAGTTAAGCCATAAATTTCAGTTACATAAAGACTAATTGATCTCTTGTCTTTTCGTACATAAATGTCTTTGTATTTTCAATGGCTATTGAGCTTGTGGAATAATAAAAAGGTAATTGTGGAGACAAAATATTAATAAAAATAACATTATATACATTAAGAGTTTAAAATATTGCTTTTAACTTCAAATACATGACCTTTCCAGTTGTATTTTTTTTTCTATTTGATAGGGTAGTTGGTTTCTCACAGGTATGTAAGCAGCAGAAAAAAATTCACTTAAATGGTCAAACAATGAAAACTAATTAAATTTTATAGTGGTAAGTACTGAATATGGGCTGCCCAAGCATTTGCAGCATCACTTCAGCAAATCAGTTGAAGACAACATAAAACACACATAGAAGTATTTTATCTTAAGAAAAACCATTGAGAAAAGAAATAATGGGACAAAAAACCTGCTTTAAGAAATCGGGATAAACTGCTTATGTGCCACTACTTTGGTATATTAAAACTAGATACAAATCATCCACCATTTGGTTAAGGACCTTCAACTAAATCTCTGGAGTTTTGTACTTTCAGGATCTTGCTAGGGTAAAGCCAGGGAACTCCTATATTGTCTGTATTCAATGATTTCCACATGATAGTGAGTGAGAAGACAGGGATTATTGGAAAATATCAAGAGACAATTATATCATCAATTTGGACAAAAAAAATCGTTTATATGTACTTAAAATATTAGCCATAGGCTAAAGGAAGAACTTTTTAATGGTTTGAATACACTGATCCAAGAATTTTCATGAATCTGTTCCTGGGAATCACAGCAGTATTTTTTTGCTTATCTGCCTTTTCTCCAAACTTCTCATGCTGCAGAATCTGAGGGTTTGCAGTATGTTTACAAACTTAGTAACCCCACATCTCCTGGATATTATGTTGAGGGAAGACTGTATGGGGTACAATATATGTGAATGTCAATCAGCTGCCCTTGTTTATTCTGTGTCCAATTGGATGGTACGGGGAGCGTCTTTTTTTTTTTTTTTTTTGCATGGTTTATAGCCAGATCAATGGCTGGATGAAAGTCATTTCAGTTTAACCTAATTGAGTTTTAGATTAGATTAAGATTTAATCCCATATAAATTAGAATACTGCTGGAGAATGACAGGTACATCTTTACACTCTCCCTGATAATCCATATACTCAAAATTGAAGCCAGTCTCTCCAGTTAACCCGTATTTCAAATAAAAGTTTTTGATAAAACTACTTTATTACAGACACCATAAATACATAAATATGGGTTTAAAATTGCAGTGCACTTTATTTTTTCTTAAATATGACTGTAGTTATTCATAGCAATCAAATAAAAACAAAATTTCTCACTATTAGTTAGGAAAAAATCCCTGCTTACCTGTTCCCATAGCATAGACAAAAATCAGACATTGACTTAAAAATGGACAGAGAAGTATAAAAGATCTAATTGTAAAGATGGAGAGGAACAATGATTTGTTCCTTTCTTCAGGCTTCCTTCTCTTTTGGCCTAGCTCTTTAAACATGAAAGGCTGTTATCAAATAACTATTTCCAGAGACACTCCAAAATTTTCAAATGACATGTCAGATTTTAGTGATACTACGCTCCCTGCGATGCATTATATGAATAACAAAATTTAGGAAGAATAATAGTACTTTTGTTCCTAGCACAGCAAACACTCAAATTTGAAGGCATTTGGTTAGTCCTTTTTTAAGTCAATGTGAGTAATAACATGCTAAAAAGTGAGTACCATCTTAGGGTACTCAGGTTATTGAAAGAACAAAATTGAGGACTCTAAATTGCCCTAGAATCTCTTCTAGTGACAGAAAAGGTTAGCCGTTAGAATTATGGTGCAGTTAAGTAGAGAAAAAACCTTCAGTTGTACCTAAGCTCCTCCGTACTATTCAGTTTTCCTCCCACATCTAATGAATAAAAAATTTTTCAAGTTAAGAATTATGCTTAAAAAAATCTGAAATCAAATTAATGGAGGGCTAAAAAGAAAATGAGGTACTTAAAATTATGGAGATTAGTTGTTCTGTATTTAGTGAAATATGGCATAAAGTGCACTGAAAATTTAAATATCATTAGTCTAGGTCAATTAGAATTTTAGACTATGCTTCATAAAAATTTATTACTCAACTCTATCTATTTTTACTATATAAATTAAAATACCTTTCAGGAGTATAGGCTGTGTCATCATAATATGAATTAGGCACTCTTCTCTCCTGCCTAGTCCTCCTGAATATGGAATAAATAGCACAGATATTTCAGACATTTTAGAGGGTGCTTTTTTCATTATGCATTCCCTTACTGTATTATTAAGATGTGATGATTAAGAGCACATTTATCTTCAATTCAGCTGTATACTCTGAACATATCTTTTCATATATATATATATAAAACTTTCAACTTCTGCTTTCAAATATTCTATTCAAATATATTCAGCAATAATTAACATCTTATTAAGAACACTTGATCAATGCACACGTATTTCATAGAAGTAAAAAGTTACATTGACAGGAAACTAGTAGTTGAACAACTGAGAATGTTCACTAAAAGTAGGATTTGGATGTTAGAAAATGTCTGCTGGGTAAAACAAAAGTCAGGAAAGAAAATGGAAGCAAAATCTAACTTCCTTAAGTGAAACAACAGAAATTCTGCCTAAAAGAAACCTCACATCCTGCACAAAACATTCACATACCAGCTACAAACACCAAGCTCAAAGGCTGAGTGGAAAAAATAAATTGCACAGTGTGGTATTCTTGCTGATTTAGCTGAGCTCTGAGGTAGGTAAATTGAGAAAAAATTTGATACAGTGAGGTTTTCAGTGTAATTTTATTTGGAATGCACTGCTAATATTTTTTTAAACACAAGGACAAAGATAAGAATAAGAACTTTGAGAACATTACTTTGTCATTGAGATCATTTGTGTGTCAGACAATTTAAAATGTGTTACTGTCAAATTATGAATAAGCCCATATAACTCTGCAGGATTCTGAACTGGGGGATAGAAATAAAAGTGCAAGTAAAGCTCAACATGTCCAGCCATGATGTCTTGTGTGCATTCACTGTGAGCAGCTGCAGCTGCAGCAGTGTGACACCAGCTGGTGCCACCATGCAGACTGTAACACTGAGGAGGCACAGGAACCTGGGGTGGGGAGTTCTTGAGAAGACCCCAGGTCCTAAGGGCTCTGAAGTCACTGAAGTTGCACAGGTGCTTATTGCCTTTCTTAGGTATATGCTGGAGTAAATATCTTGTCAACGCTGCTCTTGTTTTTGGGAGGGAAAGAGTTGGACTTCTTCAAAAGGGGGGCGCTATCAGAAAAACAAAATTATGAATGCCATAACCTAAGAATTACCTCAGAAATTAAGGTTTTTGATAATTTAAATGGGTCCTAGAACCATATCAGATAAACAGTGACTGACATAAACTTTAGCAGAGAAAAGATGAAAGAGAACCAAGTAGTCACTCTGTGGGGGGAAAAAAAAGGCAAAAAAATGCTAGAAGAGACCACAAGAGTTAATGGGGTGGCTGTGAATGACTACAAGATAAGCAATAAAAGGAGCCATGAATAACAAAGGCAAGTAATTTTGACTAATATATCCATATGATTTATTTACCTGCAGAACACAGACACTGATGGATTCAGAGTGACATGAGATAAAAAAAAACTCTCTGTCCCAGATGAGAGACTCTTTCCTGAATGTTGGATTGTACAGAACAATATTTCCTATTTTGATGAATAGTCAAAACTGGAAAGTTGTTTCATTTTCATGATAAAGTGAAAGTAAAAGAGATGTGGAAGAGATGTGGTTGCTTGATATTAACAAGACATTGATTAAGAAGGTGGAACAAAGAAGAGAGGAATAACACCTTGGCCTACAAAATAATGTATATTAGAGTAAGCATTGAACTGGAGAAAAGTGTAAAGATAAAAGCGGAAATATTGTTTAAAAAGTAATTGTCCATATATTTACAATAAAATTAGAGGAATAGAAAATTACTAGCGTTTTTCAATGTCTAAGGAGAAACTGGATAATGATTTTGCTATAAATTGTTCTTAAATTGCTGTTAGAATACAGGAAGACAAAAAGGATGAAAATCTAGGAACTACAATTGTGGTTGTGAAGCACTCAGAGGAGCTCATATCTGGTAGGATGACTCAAGTAACTAGAACACTAATGTTACCCACAGGCAGCCTGGATTCAAGAGGATCACAGAATCCAGGATCAGTTTCTAGGCCCAAGGAATCTCAATATGCTGTTTTAACAGTGAGCTAGAAATATTCCACTTCATGTCGGATTTTCGATTCTGATCCTGGGAGGAATAAGCTTTAATATCTTTCTGTTCCATAAAGCCCTGGAAAAGATTTTCCCACTGCTTAAATCCTAGCTTTTTCATCTTTATTAAGTACTGTAACTTTTGCCCTTTATTTTCAATGGTTTTACTTTATTTTTGAGAGATTAATTTCAGAAACAAAGATTGAGATTTACAAGTCAAGAACCTCAAAGTAAGACAATTTGAGAACAGCTCCAACTTTAACTAATATCCAAACAGTCACAGACTGTTAACCAGTAATCTGAAACGGGTTTAGATAAACTAGTGAAAATCAGAGCATATATCTAAGGCCAAAAAAGTATATAAAAATTAATTATTGAAATAGTATACAAATGAGCCCATTTCGTCATGCATTTTAAGAAAACAAAGAAAAAATCCCTCTCCTTATCGAAGTTTCTACATGTGGACAGAACTATTTATACACTCCTCTATAGTAGGTTTCATGTAAAACAACATCATTTCAATGAGTTCTAAATGTTAAAATGTCTAATATACTATAGCTTTGGAGAATTTGTAGAAAGAAATATTTCTTTTGAAGGCTTTTTCAGATCCTTTTTTGTTTCTGCACCCAAAAGTAATTTCCCATTCACTTAAAAATATGGTAACATATGATCTGAATCCAGAGCAAGCATTAATGAACTTCTCAGACTTATACCCAGAGGGCAACCATGAAGTTAATATATAAAGAGTTCTGTACTTCTTGCTTTGGAAATTTTTACATGGCCCCACTTGTAAAGCAATACCTCGATCAACCATTGTATCTAATCTGAAATCACCAGTTCCTTTTTATTGGCTCAGAGTTTTCAGTTTGAGATTCTTATTTCTATTTACACACACTATGTAAACTTTTTCAGTTTGCAATATTTCTGAAAATATCTTAATTACAGTACTTCAGCAGCATCTCTTAAAAGCCATCATGTTTCAAGTGGCAAATTTCACAGAAATTGTTATGGGCTCAAATTCTCTCTCCATATATTTCATGTGTAAATAGGAACTATGATGTTCTGCACACACAGGTATTGTGAGTGTGTACAAGTATTCCTAAATCACAGAATATGCAGTATACAAATATATACATGAGCTTACATGTATATGAAAGCATACACTTTCACTTTTCACTCTATTTTTCAGTTACTCAAAGTATAAGACTTCAGAAAGACACTTTTTCTGTGTACTTTAAAGTAGATAGGCTTTTCCTTGTTATTTCAAAGAGAATAATAAATACTACAAGCACTCTGGAAAATTCCAGCAAAAATAAGGGTTATAAAAGACACAGACATATAATATCCATATAATCTATTTTAAAACTGGCTTCTGCAAAGCTGTTTGGTACCTCTTGGGATTTACCCATGGCCCCGAGTAGTCAGTTTTAAGATGCATACATACCCAGAGTATTATAAAAACGTATTCACTGTATGTGTTTATCTCTTAAAACACAGATCACATTCTCAGTTTGGAAATCAAACATGGCAGTGCCAGTGTGGCAGAGCTAATGGTATTCTCCACATCAGTTATACCTCTCAAGATCATAGTAAGCACCCTCAGAATAGGTACGGCACATCGTACGGGAGCGGAGTAATCTGATTGCATCTTCACAAAACAGAGGATACATTGTGTGATCCTGGCTGCCAAAACAGAATGGGTGAACACAATGAAAAGCAACAAAAAGATGAAACAAGGACAAAACAGCACGAAAAGCAAGCAATGTCAGCAACAGAGCAAAACACTGGAACAGAACATGACTGGAACTTCGGTGAACTTTGCAAAACTACTTTTAAAAATTTAAGTATATTGGCTCATGGCTACAAGAGCTTACACCACAAGGCTGAGAAAGGTATCACTCTCCAGTTTTAGCATAACCTTTAGCACAGCCACTTATATATTATTTTATGCATATTAAAATCACAGTATTAGCAGGTATTAGTGTTTGCTGGTTTAAATTATTTTCTTTATATACTCTCTAAAAGATATCAGAGTGATGTAAATAAAGCATTATCTTTGATGACCATCAATTATAGACTATTGATGTGGCGGTGAGAAAATATTCAAGTGAAACACAGGAAGAATTGCCCAGTGTTCATGTGCACACTATGTTAACAAATCTAATGATGACGCTAACTCAACTTCTAAGTTTTCTACCACTATACACAGACAAATAAAACCAGAAGTGGACATGTAGGTACACAGAAGTACATGCATTGCCCACACATAGTCACACAGAGGAAAACATATACCTGACATCCCTGTAATGGTGATCTGAGGACGGGGTGTACCGGGAACGAGGTAAAGTGACATAATGACTGAGGTGATGGCAGAAAGAAAAATACAGATATGAGACAATAAGATGGAGAAGGAATGATACACAACACAAAACAGAAAACATTATAATAATAACATTATGGTTTAAGAGGACTAGACTTACTAACAAAATAATATGATATATGGTTCTAAAGATAAAATTATCTAGATGATTCACATATTTATTCTGAGAAGCCAGTGGGAGATTATGGATCAAGAAGATAGCTAAAATTTGGAATTTTCTACAGTATTTCAGTTAGGAAGAAAAACGCATAAATCTCTGAAAGCAAATCAAGAAGTCAGATTGCTTATTTCCTTGTTTGAAGGCAGTCATAACTTCAGTATGAATAATATCTTTATAAGAGATTTACCTAATCTGTCTGAAAGGCTACCACCATTTGGAAATCTGTCCCCACATAGTTCCAGAGCTTTCCCATTTCTAAGTGTAAGTTCTCCTAATACTGATCATATTGTGATAAAAGGTGAATTTAGACCAAAGTGTTTCATTATTTAAATAAATAATTAAGAGATATAACATCAGTACCAGAATATGCCAAAAAATCAAATTCAGTTCAAAATAATAAAACTAAGTTATTTGTATTTTGTTTGTATTATGAAACAATGTCAAAATTTTTATATTTTAAATGTATTTGTTACACTAGATATTCTCCAATTATCAAAAATAGAAAAAAGTAATTTTACTTTTAATATAAATATATGCACACAGTACAGGGAAAAGGGTTTTGAAGAGAGAGGGGTTTACCATTAAGAAGGAGTTATTGACTACAGTTTCCCTGAAGCTGGGATATTTCAAAGGGAAGTCTAATAACAACTGTCCACATTGGAAGTGTAAACTGACTTAATGAGAAACATGAAAAACCTCATCCTTCATTTTTATTTCTCGCGTCTTAATTTGCTTATGGTTACTGTTTTTCCAGGAATCAAACCCTTTGTTATAAGTAGGTGTATTACCTACGCTTATATTTGTCTCTTTTGCATGAGGATAAAATGCACCATCACCCACACGAAAATATTACTTATATTAGGTCAATTATATATAGTACAAGATGTCTTTTTCCACTATAAAAAACTAACTTAAATCCCTGATTATGCTATTTAAACTTTGCAGTTTGTTACAACAATGAGAGCTGTGCACAATTCAACATGGCCCAATTTGACATGGTACAGTTAAAATTTGAAGGACTCATAATTATTAAAATAGTCATAGAGTTTACACCACAAGCTGCAAAAAACTATGAATGTTTTTTTAAGTAATATAAAGACCTAAGTATCAAAAGCAGTCTACCCATAACAGCGTGTCAGTCAGCATGTTGTCAAGAAACATTAAAAAAAATTCACCACATTCTTAAAATTTTCTTTGAAATATATGCACACCCGCAGGAAGAACAATCAAATAAAAATGTAGGAGTTAGCCCCCAGGAGCTAAATGTGCCATGATGGCAAACAACTGCATACCAGGTTATTCTCTACGTGGATATGCTCCCAGGCTACATCCACATGAATATGCCTTTAAATTATTCAGATGCAACCCTGGAATTAACATCTCAAAACCTTTGCTCTAGTATTAATAAGCAATTAAGTTTCCAGCGGGTAGATGACATTTTAATTTTAACAATTCACTTTGCCTTTTATCTTTTCAGTGAACTGCTGACAAGTTTTTCTGGAAGTCTTTGAAAAATATATGACATCAATAAATGCAATATATTTAACCATTATTTAAAAACCAACGTCTGAAACAAAACTAGGACTTCAGGCAGAACATATGTTGCAGAACATGAATGTGCACAGAAATGCACATGCTATTTGCAAGTAGATTACTTCCTGTCCATAAGAAGGAACACCCCAGACTTTTCACTTCACTTATTTGTATGTGAATGAGACACCACCAGTTCACGTTCTGCTAAAGATTTCAGTCCTAACAACTTTTCATATCTCCACCAAACTATGTTGATTGCCCAACTTCTGGAATCAAGTTTCGTTCTAATATTTCTAGAAACTCAAACTCCAGTGTCCTTACCAAGTTCTGGGAATTTTTCTTGGGAATTTCTGGCAAGCAGTTCAAACTTTTCCCTTTTTTCTTTTTTTTTTCATTCAGTTCAGGATTTCACAATCAGAGAATGACAGGATTTAGATGGCATTTAGATACAACCACTTATACAATTTGATATGCAATAACTTGTAACAAGTTTAAAATAAGTTTCCTCATCACCCAGAATGTTGCTTATCCATATATTGGAGTGGGGTTAGCTTGAATTTATACTTGACCAGACCCTCTGGAATTACTCACTATTCATACTTTTCCTTTTTCCTCAGACCCCATGTTAACCATGCTATCTAACTTCATAGAATCATAGAATCACTATCAAAGATCATCAAACCCAACCTTTGACCAAATACCACTACGCCCACTAAACCTTATTGTTAAGTGCCACTTCTTGTTTTTGGACACTTCCAGAAATGGTGACTCAACCATTTCCCTGGGGAGTGTGTTCCAGTGCATAGACTCTCCTCTCTTTCAGTGAAAATGTATTTCTTAATATCTGACCTGATCCAACATGCAGAACAAAATGCTTGGATGCCATCTTTCTTCTGACCATCCAGCCAATACCACACTAGTTGATTTCTTACCATTAAATGTATTACTATAAATTTTTATGTATTTAGGTTAAAAGTAAATTTTTATGCTTTTATAAATATGTTAGCAACACCAAAAATGCCTATGACTTATTCTCAATGTCCAAAACTGAAATATACACCACATTTATTTGCCTAATCCCCAGTATAAACCACTTAAAATCATAAAGTAAATGTATTATAATGTAGTAAAACATTAAGCTTTGCATTGCCTAAGTGTAAAAGAACTCCAGTAATGTTCCAGATCTCCATCTCAACTAAATATATCATTTGAGCTGTTAATAAAAATCATTACCTATATGCACAAAAACATGGGAATGCTCAGGAGACAATGGAGATATGGACAAAATTTAGATATGTCATATTTTTAATATGAAAAAAGAACTCCAGGATACCTTTTTTTTTTTTTGGCAGCCTTGATTTAGATTTCTAACCTCTTATCACACATCCTTTTCTTCCTACATTATAGGAGTTCATGGCACTAGTGTGACAAATGATGGTATGGCAAAATGAACACAGCCTGCATCCTCACAGACATATGAAACATTACCTATTTTGTTACAGATAGAATATACAGAAAATTTGCAGCAACAATTCATTTTACTTATATTAAAATAATGATGTTAGTCTAATAAGGCAGCATTATAGGTTTTGCAATATGATCATTATTATATGCACACACACAACCATCTCCCCTTCCACACTGTATCAGGTGAAAAGAGATTTCCACTGTTCTGACAAGATTCCAAATATATAGGTAAACAGGATAACTTTCCTTTTTTTAAAGTGACCAGAAAATTACTTAATTGTTTTCTGATATTGCTCACCTCTTTGTCCATTTTCTTACAAAATTCAGTGAATCATTAGGGTAGAGAAAACAGAAATCAGTTATCCAGCAACTGATTAGTTAGCCAAATTGGAAGTACTTAGTATCCAGGATCAGGCTTAACACACCAGAAGAGTCTCAGAAGCACTCTTGAAAGCACTGACACACAGAGTACCTCACTTGAGCCTCATGGAGCACCTTTCTGTTCTTCCTATGCAGGGGGAGTTTAACCTGTTCTCTATCTCTTGGGATATTTTATTTAATAGTAAAGAAGAGGCATTTAGGACATAATTTATTCCTTTCAATTTTCACTCTCTGTGACCAGGTCCTAAAATTTGATTGATATTCCAGCTTCACTACTAGAGTGGGCAGTAGACTCCCAAGTGTTTTTGTGGAAAGGCTAAAGTACTGTGTATTATTACACCCTTGTGCTTATTGGAATATCCACAAATAATTCTGACTGCAAAATAAGTCTTTGTGTTCCTTTCTGTTAGAGTCTGCATGAATGAAACTCAGTTGACACAAGAAATTTCTCTCATCCTATCACTGTTTTTCTATTCCCCTATTCAGCCTTTCCCAGTGTATTATCTGATTGCAATTAAAGCAATATGTTGTATCATTGGCAATAGTATTATCCTCTATTTTTAGTAACACTCCTTCACATTTTTTTCAACTGAAATAACAAATTAAATGTGGGAAAATTATAAAATTATTTAAATTGTTAAAAGATAAATATAATTTTTTACTGGTATGAGCTTGCCTTTAAGCAAATACTCCCCAATTTCTCAAGTTAAAATTTTCTGAAAAACTAGCCATGTGATAAAATAGAAATTAGCTTAATCAGACTGCAGAATAAGAAACAGGCGGTTCTTGGGGTCAACCAGTTGGAAATTTAGGGTGGAAAGAGCCACTGAAAGTGGTAGAAAAGAGAAAGCTGGCATATAAAATTTAGGAAAAGTACTGTGGGAAGGAATGAAGTAAAAAAATTGTGCTTGGGATCACATTGACTGTGAGGTTGAGCACAGAACTGTTCAAGGGAAAAGGAGCCGGGAATTAATAAAGTGATGTGGATCCAGAGAAAAGGCACAGCTCTGTGAGCAGCTTACTCAATTCAACAATGGAAAGCAGCTACTACAACTAGTTACTTTTTCCAGGGTCCAGTTACACCATTCTAAAAGATTATATTCTCATCTGAATAAAGCAACAGTTAATGTTCTCTGTGGTAGAATGTTTTCCATACTGCTTCCCAAACACCTGGCAAATCACACCAACAAACTATGTGAATAAAATGTGAAGTCAAGCTCTTAACTCTTAGAAAATGTCAAATGCCATTCAAGAATAAATCACTGGTTATGTAATTTCCCCTGCTACATTTCATTGAATAAATTACTGGAATAGTTTTATTTAATAATTGGGTTTTTTAAAGAAAAAACAGATTTTCTTTACTTATAAACATCAATGATTTTTTCACTAATATGAAACCGACTGGTTGACCAATATGGTATGGATGCTTTTTGTTACATTGATTCTGTAGAAATTTCTGGTAATCTTCTGGGATAGATGAAATCCTAGAAATGTTCCATCTGAACATAACTGACAATTTGAAGACTTTAGCTGTGAAACAATAGCAATTATCAGCAGAAAATTTGTGAGCTGACACACATTCAATCAAGATGATTTCCAGTAAGAAAATCAGTACCACATTATCACAGTGCTCCCCATACTGCATTTTAAATCAGTGCTCCAAAGGTGCAACACTGAAGTCATTTATCAGAACTGCATTATTTTTAACACAGCCTTTTTTTTTTCATTTGTGCATTTTATTCTGAGGAATATATCTATGACTCTTGGTGGTGGTGGGTTTTTTTTTTAAATTTGGCTCAAAGCTTTTTCTTTATCAGCTTCCTACTCCACCATCCCTGTTGGAGATAATCATCCTTCAGCAGACTCATGGAGGCACCAGGTGGGTGGTACAGATAATTGTGCAATTAAACAGCGATTTGAAAGGAGAAAAAGAACTTAAAGAAACACTGCAATTATTGAGAGTCAAACTGATGCAAACATTTTATAACATAGCTATAAGCAAATTTTCAGCAATGCATTTCTTTTACTTTACTGGGTATTTGAAGAAGCAAAGCAGTGACATTACATATCCCTATGTGAGTACATTACCCATATGATACACACAACTGAAACCTGAAAAAAGTATCCCAAAA
Source organism: Leptocoma aspasia (assembly GCA_013399835.1). Lineage (NCBI taxonomy): Eukaryota > Metazoa > Chordata > Aves > Passeriformes > Nectariniidae > Leptocoma > Leptocoma aspasia. Next base: position 34,706 of record VXAX01005164.1, read on the forward strand.
TTTCCAAATAGAGCATCAGGAACCCTTTATACTTTACAATATCTTTGTAATTTAATCTGAATTTAAACAATTTTACAGTAAAAGTACATAATAAATAAATTACTACCTAATTACATATTATTCAGCTGTGTATTTAATAAGGACTTTGGAAAAAAATCTGTTCTTTTCAGTCTTTTGATATGGAAGAATCAAAAAAAAATCTTTCCTAGTTTGACCTAATCTATTTAATAATAGTATTAGATTAGGAGCCTGCTACCCATAGATAAAGCAACTGCACAGTTTAAGATGACATTTAGAAGTGCAAAATTTATGTTGCTCTTGCCCACATTTAATTTTGTGTCAAATAATAGAAGCAAGTATTTACACTGTATTTTAGCTAACATGTAACAGGCTCATTGCAGCGAATTATTTTGGTCTTCACTGGTTTGATTATAGCAAACAGAATTTTTTGTCATATATCTCAACATTTACTTCATGTGAAAAAAATCCAAGCCACATGCTTTCAACAGAATAAATAAAACAAAGTGTGTATTCAAATATGTGAATGAAATCACCTCTCAGTAACTGGGGTGTGATAGTCCTGCTAGTCTCGGCACATACAGATAACATCTTTAAAGTGATTTTAAAATAATGGACAGTATTTCTTTAAATAACCATGCTTATGACTACCCTATTGTTTAAAAAAAACAGGTAGCAACTTTTCTTCTTTCAAATGGAAAGTATGCAATAGCTTTGGTGAACAAATAGTGAATAACTTCCCTTTTCTCTTGTTTTCTTGTAAGTGCCTCTCACAAAAACACTTATACTTTAGGAGTCTTCTCAAATATTTCTGCTGCAAGGCTATTTGAGTTAGGCATTCCCAGAATGCTCTGGCTTAACATACCTATGCTAAATTCAGCATTAGCAATGTTATTCCTCAGGGAGAACCCACCTCGGATAGCAAATATAATTAAATTAATAGTTGCTCATTTTCTCACACTGTGTGGTGTTTGTTGTTAAATGTTGATATATCTTTCAGAAAGAAACACACAGATATAGTTTGGTGGTTTTGTTGTTGTTTGTATTTTTCTTTCTGGAACTATGCTAAGATTCTCACATTTTTCCTCTAATTCACCTAATTACATTGATTGTTTAAATATAAAACTCTGAGTTTAAATCCAACAGTTTCCAAAATTTTCTCAATAGTTTCTATAGTTTGATTAGTTTCAGCTTCTCAAGTGAGGTAAAAGTCAGTTTTAGAGAATTTATCAAAACACATCAAACTGACATTTACAAGGTTATCCCATTACAGATAAATATTCTTATGGAACTTGGGTTCATATTAGGTCATAAGCATTCATATTTCTTTACATTACTAATATTAGATATTTCATAAGAGTGTGAGTACTCACAGAAAACCTCATATTTTGATAACAATTAACTAGTAGACCTATATTAAATATACAGGTAAAAAATTTACATGGTTTTTCAATTTGAGTTAGCAGTGTACACACTACAATTTGACACTTTTGTTAATACAACAACAGATACAAATTTAAACAGTAAATTTATCCTTACAGTATACAAAAATAAGATATGGCATATTTTACATACTTAAGGGTTTGGTGTTTGAAATTAAAATTATCTCCAAATGTGTCTTTCAGGGTTTTTAAAAATAATTTTATTTTCTATTCCAACTATGCATTCAGTTTTGAAGGAATGTTTACATTGCCATTAGACTTGAGGTCTTTAGGCTTTTTGTGTGTTTTCGTCAGTGCCATACACCTTAGAGAACTTAATGCTGAATTATCTAGAAAAGGAAGGAAAGAATTTTCTTACTCATATTCTCAGTCATACTTTAACTTGGCAACTGAGCACGTCTATAAGATGGTACTATTTTAAAACCCCCTTTTTTGCAAGCAGTTTCAAAAGCTGTTTCATGGAAACAAGAAACCATCAGAGCTGTGGGAAGGAAATATGTGATTTATTTTAAGAGCCATGTGTGGATAACACGTAGAGAGATTACAAACCTATACAAAAATGCAATTTTTCCACTTCCCCCAACTGCCTGCAGTTCCAGAAGTTATCAGGAGCAATACTATTAAAGAGCTACTTTAGGGATACCACTGGGTTTTTATTATACAGCAGAGACAGTATCACAAATATTCATTAAAAATTTTTGAAATCTAATAATCTTTCCATGCATAAAGTCACTGTCAAATTATCAATGAATATAAATATATAAATATTTGGAAATAGTCTTTTCCTGTTCAGTGACTGCATGTTGCAATAGAGGCATAACTAGTCAATAATTTGATTCCACAGGCAACCACTCACCATGTGTGAAGAGGAGAATTTCTCTGTGTGTTTTGGAAAATACACACAACATATAAAACTGAGTTCAGAGATTCAGAGCACCCCTATCAAGCAAACATCTATTAATCTAGAATGGTCGTGAAAATTCAATAATCTCATCTCCAACCACCTTCTGACATTGCTTTTCTGACATATTCTAAAAGCCCCAATTACTTTTTTCTAAATCAAGTCAGTCCAGCACTGATTATTTGACTGAAGGGATGGAAAAATGTTGTGGTGCAGAACTTCAAGCAACCTTTCACAGCTATGCATTTATCTGGGAGGCAACAAATGAACTTGCACAGTGAGCAAATGCAGCAGCATTCCATTAGGCATACAGGGGCTCTAAGGATGAGTTTAGATCCTGTTTCAAGGATGACTGGTCTAAAAATCAACATAACATTGTATCCTGAAAGCATTCTGTAATCATCTTTTAAGGAAACAGCTCAGAATCTTCAAGTTATAGCCTTTTGTATGAAAATCATATTCTAATGAATCAACTGAATAGATTTTTTTCCATCATTTAAAGAGAAATACTAAATAGTTTAATGCAAAAAAGAGGTTGACTTATGATCTACTGTACTTGTGATGAATACAGTTCCTACTCTGGATTATAAACACTTCACTGTTTTTTCATTAGCTTTAATTTTACCCATTTGACTTTTTTATTCACCAAATTAAATTACAAATCACTCTGAATGAATTTGAGTTTTAATTCCTTTTGATACTTTTTTTGTAACATGTCTTTGGGAACAATTAATTATTATCATCTGAAATTAAAATATTATACTCTTCTGAAAAATATTGTCTTGCATTCCATACACTCATTGACCATCACATTACTGGGCTTTTAAGAAATATTAATCTTTCTGTTCAATACTACTAACAAAAAGCCACTGATTTCTCCATTTCTTTGTATTACAGTTAGAAACCCCAAGGATGTGTTTTGATGCCACTTGAAGAATAACCTGTAATGGCTATCTGTAAAAGCATTAACTTCAAATACTAGTCCTATATTCCTCAAGATTACAAAACATATCTGTATTACTCATTGGTACATGCAATTATTAAATGAGACAAAAGCTAGCAATTATGCCTCTCATTATAAAGTGTAAGAATCTCAACTTGGTGCAAAAAAGCTGAAATATTTTTAAAATTAAAGGTAATAAATTCTTTTTGTTTTGATTTTCTACCTGAAGACAACAAGGTGGAAAAGACCTAAAACTTTTTAAAGTCACAAAGTCATTGCCACAATTAATTCAGCAAAATTAACTCCATTATTTTGTAGTCAACTATTGCTGCAATTCTTTTTTACATCATTAAAATTCATAGATGTTGCTAAAGCTCTGCTTACTGTTTGGGAAGCTCCATTAGGCAAAACATTAGTGATAGTCAGATGTGCCTCTAAACACAAAGACTCCGATTTCATACATGCTGTCCTAATAATTTTTTCTTTTCTTTTTTACAAACTGTCTCAGAAGGTTGAGCAAAGACAAAACCAGAACACAGTATTAGAATATACTTCTGTTACATCTGTGAACTGCACTGTATCCAATGGGAGCATTACATTAATACTGAGCTGAAATTATGTTATGCCTCAGCAAAAACGGCCAAGTCTACTGCCAGATTTTTTTAACAGATACTTAGTACTTAAAGGATTCACTAATACAACACAAAAAAGAAAAATATTTTTATAAAAAATATTACAACTAAACTATTCAGCTTTTATATTATACATTTTCTCACAGATTTTTTCAGATTCCCTCCAGGCAAGCACCCACTCACTGGACAGTTTTGTCAGCCTTATGTGCATTGATGCCTTGTAATGCATGTCATGTAACCAGTGTGTAAATGAGAAAAGCTGATCTCTGGGATTAGGTATGTCATTTACTCTAGCAAGCTACCATACTGAAGTTACTCACGTTGATGTGTGTAGGACACAGCTGTTTCTAGCTGCAGCCAGACCCTTACCTCTCTCTGTCTGGGGAGTAGTGGCCATCCACAGCACGGTGTCTGTCCATCCGGTTCAGGGTGTTGTAGTGCCCAGGAGTAGATCGAGTCCCTCGCAGGCCCTGGTCCACATTCCGACTAAGGATAAAAGAAATCAGATTCTGAGCTCTGAGTGTGCCTGGATGACACCCTCTCACTGGTTTGTACAAACAATTACCAGCAATAGTGTTGGTAACAAGATCTGTTAGCTGACCAGAATTTTCTATACATTTAAAGTAAAATAATTTTAAATCTTAAAGTTTAAAAAAAAAATTCTCATTTAGAAAATGGTGCCAAGTCCACAATAGGGGTAGAGTTCTCTTTTTTTTTGTTCCAGTGTGTTTCTTCTAGAAATAAGAGGAAAGCTTTTCTATTTCCTTCGTTAAAAATGTTAATCTTGCACAACATTTCATTAGTCTTTCCAGACTTCAAGCAAAAATTCATTTCTGACAGAAACATACACTGTAAACAATTTTTCGTGAGTTCTTGATTTTGGCTTTACTATAAAGATGTAAACTGTAGTAAGACACAATGGGGCTCTTGGCTGTTACAGTATACTGCAGCCTGCTGAAAACATTGTCATCTGAATGTAAAAATAGCTGCTTGTTTTGCCCTGGAAAACTTAGTGTGTAATCTCACTAGCAAAGAATCTGAAAAAAACCCATAACCATTTAATTAGCTGTAAGTGGTACCCATAGTGCAGGCTTGGTTAAAGAGCACCAATCACCTGTACTGAGACCAAAGCTTTGCCAATGGATTGTTTTGTTCAGTTTCTCTATCAATACCTACTGACACACACAAACTTCATTTTTTGTGCACTGTAAAACAAATCCACAAGAACAGGAAAATAGGTGACAATGGTTAACTGTAATAATTATTGGATAATGAAAACATAATTGTTTTGTATCGATTTGAAAATAACAAATTGGATGGTTCCCTCCACATAAGTTCAAGACCAATAAATTCTTCTGTCTCCTGTCCTTTACTGCAATCTGCATTAGTGTGAGCCTCAGTTTCCTTAAGTTTTTTGGTTTTATATAACTCAGTTCCCCTTTCCTTTCTTGTCACTTTGTCTGCCCTTTTGGTACCTGTCATACTTATCCTTTGTCATTTACCAATTTCTGACTAGTGCTAAGTTGCACATGGATCCTTCTCTGCTGCTGCCATGACATTATTTATTTCTGCATTTAAGTTCTATAAAGTTGCATTACACATAAACTTTTGCCTTCAGCTCCGCCTCATTTGTCATACAGCATTTTCCACTCTGGCATTCTTGAATCCAAATATTGAGTTTACTCTGGCTAGTAAAAAGTAATAAGAACAGTAACAATTTTTTTGTCAGCTACAATGCAGTGGGCCTTTGGTGGAGTTTATTAACAAAGTTAAGTAGGACTGAGGACTGCAAAATGGTTTCTAAGAAATAACAGCAACTTCTATGGCCCAAAAAACTCCTGCTTGCAGAGGTGCCAGTAATGGAAAATTTCTGGGCATACAGAATGCTAACTGCAGTTAGGACATTTATATATAACAAATTAACCTGAACAGGGTGCAAATGTGATTGGTAATTCTTACAGATTTCCTGAGTAGACCTGCATTTTCAGTAGAACTAAAAAAGATATTTCTGTAATCCACAGATTATACTTCTCTTCTACAAATCCTCAAGCACTCATAACCCAATTTTCTGAGCTCAACAATTCCTCAAAGAATTAATTTGGTGTGTGGGCAGGGAAATATTACACAAATAATGCATTTGATTCTGACATTGTAGGAAACATCTGCAATAAATTCAAAACTGTATTTAAAAATTTAGCTTTAAGAAAGTTAAAAAGAGAGAGATTTTGAACATGTAAAGAAATCCAAGACTACAAGAAAATGAAATGTAGATGTTTCAATGATGTTCAACAAGTGTTAATTACCAGCTTGGGTAAAAGTCCTGCCCAAAACACACACAGCGTGCATGCAGACAGAAAAACATAAAAACATAAACATACACACAAAGAGATTCTGCTCACATTTATGTCTACATCCAAGACAAATAACCTCTGGAAATTTAGCACAGGCAATTGCTTCGACTGAAATCAGTATAGTAAAAATCAGAATAGGCCCCTTTGTGTCTACCACTTACGTCTCATTTCAAGTCAGGCTGACTTGGTTTCAGATGGGTTTAGATTTCAAATAGAAACACACAGTTTCTGCCTCTTAGCTGTATGAGATGATGGGGGATAATTTGGAATCCTGATATCTCACTAATGCAAAAGGATATCATATAGGCTACATCCATTAGAGGAAATGGTAAGTAAACACATAAGTAAGACGGTATGAAGTCAAGAGAATTTTAACTTAACAAAAAGAACAAAGATAACAGAAAGGAAAGCAGAACACAAGAGAATCGGGATGGCTGCAAAAAAGGGACAGGAACATGTACCTGCCAGGAAATATTGGATAACAGGTCTTCAGTATTAAAGGGGAACTGTGAACATTATAGGCAAAAGAGAAAACTTCCACTTTCTTTTCAACTGAATTACATCATCTGGAAACCTACCCATACACAGCAACAAAAGTGCTGGAAAACAGGTTTCATTCCCATTTACATCTATCCTTCTGCTTCCTTTCTCTTATGAAAGCTTATCCTGCAGAGTATTAAATCAATTATTAGATGTCATCCAAAAATATTAGCTTTTGGACGAAATTTCCTGGTCTAATTTTCTCAAGATAAATAGTTATCAGAGATCTTCCAAGATCAGGAGTTGGTATCTTTCACTATAAAATTGTATGTCTGTCAATTTTTTCTCAATGATTTACAAGTATGAAAAAGATAGTAGAAAGGAAGCTCCTATGGGCAGCAAGGGAAGCTCTTTAGAATCTTAATTCTACAGAAATAAAAGGGTTGAAAATATCCACTGTCATATGAATGCTAAAGAAGTATCTAACTATCACATACTATAAAGCATGGCACCTGTAAATAGCTCTAGAAAATCAAAATGTAGAGAGATGTTTTTTTTTCCTTAGATTGGACTGTACTGAATTTTGATGAAAGACTAGAAATAAATAGTCAGAAGATAAAATGATGTAATCATATAATAATAAATATTGTAATAATAAACCATAAATAATGAATTATATATAAATTAGGCACATCACTATAATGTAAAAAAAACCATTATTGGCTTTATGTAATTTTGTAAGATCTAACCAATTCATTGCCATTTTGAAAGTCTGGAGATTCTTTCCAGTATTGGTACAAGAACAATACCACTTTAATTTGTATAAGTGCATAGTTCAACAAGAGTTTACCTTTGTGGGGGAGGGACACTGGGAGACCACGATCTAGTCCGTCCTATACTATCTCCACGGTGAGGGGACCCTGATCGAGAACAATGATTAGATGACATTACTTGCTCTGGCACTGATAGTGTTGAACTTTGAAGATCTCTCCCATTATGTCGGTAATCTAAAAAGAAATGCAAATATTCAGTGAATCTGAAGTTGCACTTTTCGACTTCCTGCCATATCTGTAGTAGTGAGAAACTCAATAGAAGATGGGATTTCATCAAGAATGTTATCATGTTCTTGGGTTTCATAACAAAACATACATACGTAAAGTTGACTCCTGTTGTTGTGCTTTATTTAAGTACAATTACAGTTCCTATAGTTGTACTTTAAAAGTATAGAAATTAATACCATGCACCAAACTGGGGACTTACCATTTGTGTAAGTTAATATGATGTATTAATAATAAAACAAACTAAACTGATTTATCCTTAGAATAAAAAGTTAATTATTGCATTTTTAATTAAAATTATATTGAAAATGTTGTGTATAATGTTTTTCAAATAGAAATGTCCATCATTAAAAATTAATCCAAAATTTAGTTTACAAATTTGGGATAGGAAGCTACTATGGAGTTAAATAATGAGATTGGGTTCAAGAAAGAGTTGTATTTCAGAAACAAAGTAACAATGACTCAATGACATCAGATTTCACTCACAATTCTGAATTAAAAAGCAAAATTCCTTCACAAATAGCAAATACCCTGGCCTAATCTTGAATAAGCCTAATAGAAGGCATAAATTGTCTAAGCAAAAACCTCCAAGTTACATTGACCTAAAAGGCTACCACATGGACATTTAACACAGGCTTTTAATAAAAATCTTTTTAAAAAGATGTATGTATTACAAGTGATTGTCTTCATGTAATTGAAAAAGTTGAATTCACTGTCCCATGGTGCAATACTCTCTATGGGAAAAAAGATGCTAGATATACAGCAATTTCAAGTAAGTTTCCCCAAATTTTGTGAGGATGAAATTAAAACAGAATGATAAGAAATTGAAGATTTGCAATTTTTAACCTGATTATAATGCTTAGCAGGAATAGGTCTTCAGAGAGTTCCTGGTGGCTATGACAACTGATATAACTGATTTCTTTGTTCCGAAGACAGTAACCAAATAGAGAATACTTAGAGAGATCCACCCGGCACTGGAAAAATCCTGGCTCATTCAACTGTTATGCTTTTCCCATGAGAATCTTCCAAGAGTATAACAATCTTCTGGTCATGATTTTTCTTATTTTTCTTCCTGGAAAATGTTCATTAGGACCTAAACAAAACCTTATTAATTCATTCCACTTTATGGTTTCAAGTATGTCCAGTACTTTCACCTGAGTACTCATATTTACTGTATGGCCTTACAATCAAGGATATATATAAACAATCCTAATTCATAAATAACTTCTTCCTCCTGCATTCAGGTGTATACTGCTTTGTGTGTATGTGTACATAAAGGGGGAAAAAAAGCACATCATCATTACATTACACTAAGATGATGCTGAGGATCACATAGTGTCTCCTCACTACACCACAGTCAAATCATGTTATGTGTATACTCAGCTAAGAGTCAGTCATAAAATACAGACTTTTATCCTATATATGAAGTGAATTTATAATTATAAGCACTGACAAAACATATAGGGGCCAGTGCAACGTAATTCTAAGATTACCAAAGGCAAGACAGGGGAAATTTTATCTGTGTTTGAAACACGGTGTTATTCACTCTCTAGTAGAGTGTAGGAGATAAATAAATGTTTTGCAAGTCAGTCTGGAAATCAATACACTTTGGAATTCTGCAATTCTTTAACCAGAAGAGCTAAAGTAACAGTAGTGGAGAGCCCACCCTGCAGCAGACTCCTGGCAGGACCTGTGGAGAGAGAAGCCCCCCCTTTGCTGGCAGGACTTGTGACCCACCCTGGAGCAGTTTTGAAGGACTGCACACTATGGGAGGGACTCATGCTGGAGCAATTCATGAACTGCAGCCCATGGGATGAACTGACATTGCACAAGTTCATGAAGGACTGCCTCTCATGAGAGGGACCTCCCTCTGGAGCAGAGGAATAGAGTGAAGGGCTCTCCCCCTGAGGAGGAAGGAGTGGCAGAGACAAAGTGGGATGAACTGACTGCAACCCCCATTCCCATCTCCCTGTGCAGCTGAGAGGGAGGAGGTAGAGAACCAGCAGTGAAGCTGAGATCAGAGAGATGGAAGGGATGGGGGAAAAGTTTTGAAATTTCAGGGGGTTATTTTCTCATTATCCTACTCTTATTTTGTTGGCAATAAAATAATTTCTCTGAGTTGTCTGTTTTGCCCATGACTGTAACTGGTGAGTGATCTCTTCCTGTCCTTATCTCCACCCCCAAGTCTTCAGCTGTATTTTCTCTCCCGTGTCCAGCTCATGAGGGCAGCGATGGAGCAGCTTTGGCAGCCACTTGGCACCTAGCCAGGGTCAATCCACCACACATAAATGAGCAGCAAGTTATTATAAACTTCTAGATATTGAAATAAAAAACATGATTTACGGCACAAGAACAGTGAGAGAAATATTGTCTTACTATCCTAATAATACATATCTATTGACAGGAAAGACAGAGATCGTTCTTTGTATTCTGCATACACAAGGAGAATTTGTTGCATTTGGAGATGGAAAACAATGTAAAGTAGTAATATGAAGAAACAGGTAAATCCTTTGAAAAAAATCAGCAGCAGTTTATATAATATTTGGTATGTACAGACATCAAAGTATGAGAGGAATGAGCAATACCGTAAGATTTTCCAGGAGAATAAACATAATGAAGTGCAAGGTAATCAATACACAAAACACAAACAAAAACCTCCTTTAGAATTCTAAAAAATGCTAAAAAAGTCTAAAAAAATCCTAGAAGTGGGAACAAATAAATCAAAATTATTGAATTTATTAAATCTGCACATAGAAACAAATTAATTACTTTGGAACAAAAAGCCTCCTCCAGCTCTAATTTGTTATTGTAGTTGACCAAATGAGCAGTATTGTTGCAATAAATCAAAATATATGACTTTGTAATTCATTGTCAAGTGTAATCCTAATCAATTATGTGCTTTACATTAATTTGGAGTTAGACATGAAGTGCTTTCTGGTAACTAACACTAGTACTGCTTCCTTATGACAATAACAAAGGCAGAAACAATCAGCATTCCTAGCAATTTTGCTAAATTTTGATAAATTTTTGTACATTTTTTGAAGAAAACCAGATGTGTTAAGCTGTGATCAAAGAAATAGATTAATATTGTCTAATAATATTGTTTCCAGAAAAAAAATTGACATTTATAATTCATTTACCTAAACCAAAAATAATTATATTTACAAACTCCTCTTTTTCCAACAAGTCACACATTGAAAAGTGTTCGAGTAACACAACCCACTAAAATGGGTTAATGAAGTAATATCAAAGTTATCCTTCAGTTTTGTAGAGTTAATGTAGTTCTGATTTGACTGCCTATACTGTAGGTATAATTTAACTTCCAATTTCAAAAATATTGCACAGCCTGGAAATAAGGTTAAAGAAGCTAAGTAAAAACATTTTCTTGTGAAAAGAAATTATAGACAGAAAAGACAGGTCATAAGGGCAGCTTGACCAATGAGTTGCTATTGAGCAAAGCAGACAGTTATTTATAGTATTAGTAAAAATAGGATAAACATTATCCTGCTTGCAGCTATAAATATTGAGTCATTACCATAGAATCAAAGGCTCTATAACTATGGCAAGCCTCTTAAATCAACATAGAGAGTACACAGAACCTGATAATCAGTGTATAGATAATCAGTGATAAACAACTGTGAGCTGCAGACACCTAAAAGATAGACACATGACAAAGATAACTGCAATGCCACCACCCCCTTCTTTCATGGGAAGGTTTCATTAAAAACTGATACATATGAAAAGAGGGATTTTACAAAGCACACTAAATACAGCTTCTTCAGACCTGAAGTTTTAGTTTTATCTGATTTAAGAGAGACTATTAATATATTTGACCTAAAGTATTAATCCACACAGTATAGCTGTACTGTGCTATTATTATGCTATGCAAGGTACATGTCCAGTAAATACTGATGACTGAATTGTTACTAAATTACAAATCTTTCAGGCACAAAATTGCAGAAAATCACAAACTTCCAAATATTAGGTTCACATCAACAGTCCTAAAATAGCCCTAAAAAGAATTAACTGAAGTGTACTAATGAAGATTTTAATTTAGATGCCTTGCTGCTTGATTTACTTGAAAGAAACTCTTAGTATGAAAATTGTTCCAGAAAGGCAGTACTAGTATAGCTGTTCATCACAGGCGATGTAATTGACTTCTTTCTGACACTGATGCTAAGTGGTGTTTTCTCCACTTTAACATCTGTATTTGATTGAAGTGTCAAGCTTTCAGATATTTAACTTTTTAGTACTCACAGTGGTTGGGCTTAGAACAAGCTCTAATTAAAAACAATTATATAATCAAATTGCCAGAATGCCTAACATACCAACATTTCACATATGGGCACTTCGGAGAGAGTTCAGTTCTTTCATACAAATGTGCTCAGCTTCTGGGGTGATTTGAACATCTAAATGAAGAATTTAGATGCCCTCTAAAAAAATTGCTGACAGTCAATAAATTGAATTATTAATATCTGAATACTTTATAAGTTGAAGATATGCTATGCATTGCTTTGGGCAGTTTTTGTATCAAATATTATTCTGCAAATATGGGAAGAATAAATGTACAGTAAAAGGAATCAGTAAACATTACAGTAGGAACAACTGGTTACTTGCTGCATAGCAACTCAGTTCCTCATGGGTATGTTTAGCTCTACAGCACTAATTGTATTTATGGGCCCATTACACTTGAGACAATTCTTTTCTTATGGAAAAGCATTCCCACACAGTAATAAACTAGAACTTGCTGAGCTTTCAGAGCTGTTCCTATACCCAGCATGACATGCAAAGCTTGGGGAAAAGAACCCCAAACCACCACAGGTACTATAAAGAAGTTTCTTCTTGGTTAAGCACTCATCCATGTATATTTGCATCTGTCCAGCAAGTCCCCCAAATTAGCCTCCTCTTCACATTGTTGATTGGAATTTATCAATCTTTTCTCGTAGCATTTCCTTTTCAGAAGTGCTCTTCACCACAGTTCTAACCCACCCCAACAGGTCTTTCCCTTATGTCAGAAGCACCCACTAAGAGCATCTCTAAAAGAAATGCAACTTCATTGCAATTTTCATTGCCTATGAATGCCTTTGTCACTCCATAGATACAGGACTGTGGTAAAATATAAACCAACACAAAGTTCATATTTCCTTAACTTTCCTCAAAGAGAATGCTACTGATAATTAGTAATAATCTGAAAATAAGACTTGAATCAAGTTACACCTTTACTTTCAAAGTGGAGTGATACAGCATATATTTAAAAATAGTTTTGACTAGTTTTGACTAGTTTAAAGAAAAGCATTGAGAGAATTTGGATGTTTGAAGAGAAAGATGATTTCTCAGCTGAGGAAATGATACTGAAGAATTTCTTTTTTTTTTTAATAATAAAAGTATTACATTCAAAATTTAAATAAGAGAATAAGCATGCAAAATGGAAAGTATACATTAAGAAATAAAAACAAAAATGCAAGAAAACCTTGGATAATTATAATAATGTGCAAAGAACTTTAGGCAAAAAGTTGTAAATAATATACACATTATTTGTTTGAAAGAAAGGAAAATGGTTAAAGATCCATTGATCTAGGCAGTCAGCACAAGGACTATTTAACATGGCTTGAATTTCAGTTTGGAAGGCGGATTTTTGTGATACATAGACTAACATTGTAACTGAAGGGAGAGCCCAGAAAGAACAGATTTTAGAGCAGGGCATTTGGTATCAACACACAATAAAATAAAAACCTTGTCAGTGTTTATGTCTGAAGTTACTGGGCTTTTGGGTCACTACAGGCTCCCATTTAGGGCTAGCTGGTGAAATGAAATCTGTATTTTAGTAGGGATAGACGTAACCCACTCTGTGTGCTAATGCTGTAAGGTGTCCTTCTATAGGCAGTTGATTTCAATCTGTAATCAAAGTATGTTTTCTGCATCTGCTTTGAGAAGCAATCATCCACAGGATCCAGGCATAAAAATTCAGCCCACGTTACCAGCAAATAGAGAAAAAGACATTTCCTCTGCAGCAAAAGCTGCAACATGACAGTGAAAGTATTCTTTTGAACAAAGGATTCCTCAGGTGATTTGAGAACTGAAGCAAAAATGGATAATTTCATTCTTCTTCAAACACAGAAATATTTTTGTAAGTTCAATAATAATTTCTGTACTGATGGTTACTATTTTTTTCCTAATTTACTTGGCTCTAACTATCCTCTGAATAAATATCTTTGTATTCTTATTTGCTCCTGAAACATACAGCTATCTTTTGCATAATGATAAAAACTTATCTCTATAAATGTTTTTCTTCTCAAAGCTGGAGACTGCATTCTTTTACTCGGAAACTTACATTCTTCCATGACAAAACAAATGTGTTGCTTCTGTTGAAACATATCTCAGATTGCAAGTGTTTCGTAATACATAATCTGTTGTAATGCAGATGAGATATTGGTGTAGAACTGAATTTTAAACATTATTATCTTAGTTAATATTCTAGTGTTACAAAAACAATAGGTGAGAATTTTATGATTTAATGGTCTTGACAATACATGTCTCTACTCATAAAGTCAGACTCAGTAGCCTGCTTGTATTCCCTAGGTTCAACATACACCAGAAAGTATCTGGGAAGAAAACCATTTAGAAATAACAGTCCATATTCCTTGAATTTGTTAACTGCAATGCATGCTTAACTTTGGACACTAGAAAGAAAAAAAAACACCCCAAAACCAACCTGCCTTTCACTGAGTTGTATTTATTGTTACAATATAAATGATGTTTTGTAAACCTTTCTGGCATTTATAAAAAGTCAATATAAAAATAGAGTATCATTTTTATCAAAAAGGACATAAGAGCATTGTAAAGGGCAGGTGTAGATGCTGATGTACTCCCACGTAGAACTGCTGGTGACAGACAGCTTTGAGAGCCAAGATTTATTGTTCAGGACAGCAAAATAAATGATTTAAATTGTTTGAGAGCTATGTATAACCAATCCAAAGACATAACCAGAACTGCTAATGCTGCTCATTCCACCATCCTATGGTAAGATTAATGCCAAGGAAAGATGAAATATTAATAGAGACTCTATTCTAGTGTTTCCCAAGATGAATGTACATTATATTTGAAGAGAGCTATTTTAGAATTTAGTAAAAAATTGCATTTTAAGTATGTAATATTATAACCCTTTGTGACAATACCTGTTGGAGAATACATGTGTAGCCAGAAAAAAAGACATTGACGTTTTTCAATCTGTTTATCACTATTTTTTTAAAAGCCTTTCCTGTTGACAGAAACAACAGACTGAAGACAAATTACATTTGTCTAAGCAGGCTAAGATCCAAGCCACAAGAAGAGATAGATTTGGTAAATAATTTTTGCAAGAGGTCATAAAATCACAAAATTATTTGAATTAGAAGGGAACTTTAAAGGACATCTAGTCAACCATTATGAATAAAAGTAAATTGAAGAGGAGCAAAGAGATAATTTTTATTCTTCTTAAAGGTTTCTGGAGTTTAGTTCACAGGTGTGATACTAGGAATTAATTTTATGGAAAGGATCACTGAGAGTACTCGACAGATGTTGGCAAGCTTACTTCATGTAATGCACTATTTATATAGCAGACAGAAGAAGAGCAAAGTGTCGTGTTAAATAAAACCTGAAAATGCAAAATGAAAGAACTGGGGTAAGTAAGAAAGAATGAAAACAAAGAGAGACAAATGGTTTCATGCAAACAGCACATGTATTTAAACCAAGGTTGTGATGAGTCTACAAACGAATAGAGGAACCCTAAACAATTGAGGGAATGATAAGGAGAGCAGATAGTAAGACAAGACAAGACTAGACCAGAAGACTTACAAACATAGTGGCAGCAGACAAAAAAAGTAAGGCACTAAATTAATATTTCAAAACCTAAAAACCATCAAATTTTTCTACCCACACAGCCAGGTTGAATTAAAATTCAACTAAGGTGTAGAATTGTTCAGCAAAAATTCAACAGCTTAAAGATCCTACAAAACTAAAGGTATGTCAGAAACTCAGGTAAGGGAGGTAAGCTCATTCATTGAACTGTAAAGACCATAATTTTACAAGTTGTCAAAAGATACATTTATTGAATCGAAGTTGTAAATCTAGGTGTTTCATAAGAATCCTGCTGATATTCAAGCACCTGGTAAAAAAATTCTACAAAACAAAAAAGGTTCTGGTACCTTCTTCCAGAACAGGAAAAAAAATTCACTTTCAAAATGATGCTATACTGGGCACTCTAGAAATATATCCATTAAATCCAGTTATTTCCTACCTTTATTTTTAAGCTCCTAAATTAGACTGATACATTTTTAATTTAACTGACCCACAGCAATATGAAAGCCCTTATTTTTGGGAGGATAGGCAATTTAAATGCCTTAGAGACTACTAATTACAGACAGAAAGCTCATCAAAGACTGCAAGTACAGTAAATAGGAACAAAGGACTTCTGAGGATGGCTGCCTCTTTGGTTCCAGTACTTCACACCACTCTGGCTATCTATCCCTCCTGTGTTCTGACTGTAATAAAGCAAACAGGGAATAAGTGGGAATATAAAAATGCTGTAAATTTTCCTTAATGGTTTTCTAAGGTAATAATCTGAAAACTGAGTGTGATTACTGTTTGAAGATAAATGTTTTAAGGAACACAGAAACTTTAGTAGTTTTGCAGGCGTAGTGTTTTGGTTTTTTTTTTAATCTGGTAAAACTGCTGGAACCTTAGCACAAATATGACTTGCCCTGCTTATATCATAAAGTCTGTAAAATTTTGTCAGTTTATAAAAAGGGCTTTTTCATAAAATTTACATGCTGCTTATTATTTAAAAAAAAAAAAAAAAGTTATCTCCTTCTCCCAGCAAGTGTAGGACCCATAGCATGGAATAGTAACATGCCAGGGTCAAAAATTAAGCACAGCCTATGAGCTAACCATGAAACAGCTGGAAATAAAAGCATTACTATGTAGACAGAACAGAAATGCGTCTGTGCTCAGACTGGTAACAGATTTTAAAACAGGACTGGGCCAACTCATGTAATTAGATAGCTCACCAAATGTCTGGATTTATCAATAACACCATCTCCCGATATTCAGGATTGCCTTTCTCACCTCTTTTTATTCCCTCTTAGTTCCAAGGTGAGCTGTGTTGCTCTCATTCCTCTCTCCCACCTGCCCTTCCTTAGCCCCCAGCAGAATGCACGGTACCCCACGTGCTGGTGGGTGGCTGCGTGGCAGGACAGGCTTTGGCTGCCCTGAGCGCATCAGGGTCTCACAGCTGCTGTGCAGACCAGACAGATTATACTGCTCAGCCCAAACCCCACTGTCCAACACTTGAGCTGGACCTCACCCAAGGGAACCAGAAACTGTCCAGCACAGAAAACTCAGTGTGCTAAAAATCTCAGAACAGCAGCAGGGTAACAGAATACACACTGAGGAGTTCCCCACTCTGTGCTGACAGCAGCAGCTCTCAGACAAAGGGTTAAAGGTGGCACAGCTGCCTCCTCTGGACTGGATACTGGGAAAAATCTTCCTGAAAGAGTTGTCCAGCAATTGAACAACAGGCTGCTGGGAAGGGGTGGAGTCACCATTCATGCAGGAATTTAAAAGATGTGCAGCTGTGGGATTCAGGGGCAAGGTTTAGTAGATGACTTTGCAGGTCTAGCAGTTGGACTTGATCCAACCTAGAAGTGTCCATGATTCTATAATGTTAAATATCTTCTCTGTTGTAGTCATCAAAAACATATGGTTATGATTTTATTGTTTTCAGCTATGATTATTTTTTATCTGGTATTACCTTTTCTCTTAGAAGTGACTCTTTGACATGATAACTTTTTTCTCAAATAGGCTCAATGCCAATACTTAGTGAAACAGATTATCTGCTATCTCCTGTCCTGCCTTAAACGTTCACGTTTCAGACCTTTGGCAGTGTTACTATTCCATCATGAAATTTTACAGGATATATCAACCACATATGTCTGTCAAAAAAAATTAAATGAACACTTCTTGACATTTATTGAAAACACTACCTTTATGCTATTTTTATCATTATATAAAAGCAATAGGGACATTCACACACTGACTTTTTTCCCCCCATTAGTAATTTTTGAGATTAGATATGCATTATGCATAATATTTATTTTGTTTCTCTTAGAAAAATATATACTTAAGTTCTTTTTCATCACGAAAACATTGCAAAATTCATAATAAATTGTAAATAAGAAATATTTCTACTGAACTTGGACAAGTAAATTTAAACATTAGTACCTGAAACAACACCAATTCCATCATCACAGTCATAATCAGAGACTTCACTGTCACTGATTCTTTTGGATCCTGGAAAAAGAAAAGAAATGTATCATTTTCTTCCTCTAAGTTAAAACTATCCTCTGTCAATAATACTTAAATTAATGTACAAATTTCATACTATACCATGAAACATTAAAATCAGCATATAAAGATAGTTATTCATGTTATAATTATTGAACATATATGAATGCACCAATTATTTCAGCTAAATCTTTAAAGTAATACAAAATGAAATGCTGAAATACATCTCCACAACATTGCCTGTATGAAATATTTTTAAATACTTCATATTCATTCCATATACAGAGATATTTGTATTCATTCTGTACAGACACTGGCATCACACTGTTCATTTTCTAAGTTTTCATATACAAGGCATCACCCCCCCCCAAAGTCTCTGAATAACAGAAAGACTATTAATAGTAATAAAATTAAATGCATGTAGTACTTTCTTTTAGTTCTTAATAAGGATTATCAGGAGAAAAGGCAGCTTCACACACATAGTGTGCCATAGAACACGAGCAAACTATTAAATGTACACCTGCCAAAATAGCTAGATCTGAGTTGGCAAGAGCAGATTCCACTTCCATGATTAGAGCCCAAATGTAGGTCACACAGGACAAGTAAATATGTCAGGTTTTGTTCAGCTTAAATTTACTTCAGTCTTCTGTGGCATCTTTTAAACAGTATTTGATTGCTGATATCAGGGTTAAACACTGGCATGTGAACGATAATTATCCATTTACTTCTTTTAAATGTGAAAAATCCCTGTTCTTCAGCAAGCTGTTGTGTCTATTTTAAGTTTCTAGCCATCTAAAAATGGGTAATTAGAAGGCAGAAACTTTATTGTCACCACACTTCCAATCATGTGCCAGACTTTTCTTCCTGCCTCAGGACAAGTTTTCTGAAACATGTAGTCACAAAAATATCAGTAAAAAACTGAAGAAGCCCCAGACAAAGCAGTCCTAATGCTCTATCTGGGTGACTGACACAGAAGGATGTCTGCCCTCCTTTCCCAACAGGAAATTGGGAGAATATGTACTAAGACCAGTTTTGACAAAAATAAAGAGTTTTCAATTAAAAAAAAAACTTTAGAAATTATTTGAAGTATAAGAACTGTTGTAATTTCTTAGACTGCTGAATATTTGTATATCTACCCACTAGAGGAAGTCCTTCTTTAGCAGTGGAAGGTCCTTCTTTAGCAGAAGGAGTGTGCTTACAAGATCTGAGACTTCCCCTAAGCCATCCTGTTTACAATAAGTAATCAACTTATTCTCCACAAATTCATATAATTTCATTTTTAGTCACAGTAGTCTCTTAGCCTCTGTAATATTCTATGCCAGTAAGTTCTGCAGTTTGAGTATGCTCTGAGTTCAGCTTACGTATATTTTATTTCTATTATATTATTTCAGACAATGCCCTCCAAGCTTTTGTATTCTGAGAAACATGAATCAGCTTTCTGTGTTCTTCTATAGTTATCTCTTTGGTTTGCATTTTTTTTGAGCTGGTTCCTTTACACATGCAAACCATTCCATACTTCTGATTGTTCCTATTGTATTTGTTTGTATATTTTCTATTTCTTCTGTGCCTTTTCTTTTATGAGACGTCAGAAGTCACTGCAGCAATTAAGATGTGGGTGTATGAATTTGTAATCTAGACTGCAGACTATTCCTTTGACAATAAAAATTACTCAGTTTAAAACTTATTCAACTAAAAAATGGTGTGTGATTTGTGCT
Source organism: Leptocoma aspasia (assembly GCA_013399835.1). Classification (NCBI taxonomy): domain Eukaryota; kingdom Metazoa; phylum Chordata; class Aves; order Passeriformes; family Nectariniidae; genus Leptocoma; species Leptocoma aspasia. Next base: position 54,566 of record VXAX01005164.1, read on the forward strand.
AATTCTTAGAAAACAACATTATGTAATTTCAGTAAAGAAATTTTAATTGTGGTTATTTAATTGCACTAAAGATTTATGCTTTCCTCACAAATAGGAAATTAAAATTAGTTCAGGGAAATTCATGCAATTCTCATACGGTNCAGACAATGCCCTCCAAGCTTTTGTATTCTGAGAAACATGAATCAGCATTCTGTGTTCTTCTATAGTTATCTCTTTGGTTTGCATTTTTTGAGCTGGTTCCTTTACACATGCAAACTATTCCATACTTCTGATTGTTCCTGTTGTATTTGTTTGTATATTTTCTGTTTCTGCTGTGCCTTTTCTTTTATGAGAAGTCAGAAGTCACTGCAGCAATTAAGATGTGGGTGTATGAATTTGTAATCTAGACTGCAGACTATTTCTTTGACAATAAAAATTACTCAGTTTAAAACTTATTCAACTAAAAAAATGGTGTGTGATTTGTGCTAATTCTTAGAAAACAACATTATGTAATTTCAGTAAATAAATTTTAATTGTGGTTATTTAATTGCACTAAAGGTTTATGCTTTCCTCACAAATAGGAAATTAAAATTAGTTCAGGGAAATTCATGCAATTCTCATACGGTAGCTCAATTTAATATAAAATTTTAGAAATAGCCATGCTACAATGGGTAGGTGTGTTTGAATTCAAGAAATAGCAAGTAAATTACAAAACAAAACAAAAAATTACAGGCAAGTGATGACAATTAGCACTCAAGAAAACCTAGAAGATGAGGGCAGAAATTAAGGAAAAGGTTTCGACCTCCTCTGATTATTTTCTTAATTATAGTATTACAAAGGTCCAGTGTCTCTTTTTCCCCAAAGAAAGCATCCATTCCACCTGTGATGCTGTCCCTGTTGCCATTTTCAGGAGAACCTTCTACTAGTGATATATGTGCCAGTGAGCAAGAAGGATTAGTCTCCATTCTTCTTAGCCACTGATTCAAATCCAGGTCCTTTAAATGAGGGCAATATTTGTGACCAAACACTAAGCAAGAGAGCCCTACTAGCTGGCTGGGCTTTGGCTGGAACCTGAAAGGCAGAAGCCCCCAAAGGGAGTGCAAAGCAGTGGGATTCTGTCTTTTGGTAACCCTGACACTGACTTGCAGTGGTCTGTGGCTGCTGTGCAGAGATGCCCATGATGTTACTCAGGCCCTACCAGAGAGAGGACTGTGGAATGGGAAGATGAGGGCAACTGAGTTTGCTGATGCTCATCATGTGGCTGCTTGGAAAGGTTTTCATCATGAAAGATGTAAAAAGGCTGAATCAACTATGATTTGAAGAGATGTCATTTACTCATCAACTAATTCATTCTTATGAATGAATCTAATTAATTACAACGCAAGTTGCTTTTTATTTTTGTTTATATTTACAGCTAAGTACATCTGCTTTAACATATTTTTAGAATATTATATTCTGTATTCAGGAGGAGATATTTGCATCTTTGAGGATGAAAATAAGTCAGCTGTTGTCACAGTGGGCTCTAGACTTCCCAGCTGTGTAGCTAAAATTATATATTGTTGTAGTCACAGGATGCATCTGGCAGAAAAGAGAGATTAAGAAGCTTCAACAGACCACAGGTATAAAAGACAGGGTTCTCTCTCACTCTGTTTCTCTCTCTGTCTTCTCAAGCCACATCCACCTGTTCCAGAATCTCCTAATACCTCCCCTCCACATCATCTTCCAGGATCTAGAAATCCGAGCTTCAGGGAAGAGCCAGCACAAGAGAAAGGGAATGGGCCAGGATTGCGACCTGCCCAAATGATGGGAGTAGAAAACGAATAAAAGCAATGGAAGAATCAGATTTCAGTGATTTCTCAAACTGTCTTTGCCACTGAAAAGAGGAGAGTCTCTTGTAACACCTGACATCCTTAAATATGAAAGCTTGATCTTATGAAGCTTGTTCAGCTCAGATCATCCATTCTATGTCCTCAAGCTGCTACAAGCCAGCTCTAACTACTAACAGACTTAAACCAATTGAAAAAAAAACATGTTTAAGTCATATTTTTCATTTCCTTACAAATGTAAATTTAAATGATAGTAAAGAAGTCAGAAGAAATTTAAAGCAGAATTAATTACTTGCTTTTATCTTTGGCAATCAAATTTTTCAGGAAGGGGGAAGGAAAGCAATGCTATGTCAATTAAATGTGTAATTTCAAAAACTACTGCCTGGAATACACAATTTCTGCAAAGGAATCAGATTATACATGTTAAAACATCTTCCATTAACTTCAGAAATGGGACAAACTAGAAAGTGCACAGGTCAAAATCTTTTATTGAAGCAAGTATTTGAAATGTCAGTATAATTGCTAGCAGATTCAGTTAATATTTCTTGGAATTTTTGCAACTGAATGGTTGGTCTCTTGGACTAGATGATTGCGGTAGGTCCCTGCCAACTGGGATATTCTATTCTGTTTTACCAGAATCACATTTCCCTCCATTACAACATTCTAAATAATTGGAACTCTTCCAGATGAATGAAATGATATGGAAATATGAATATTTTCTTACAAAGCAACCAAAATCTGTGGAGGGTTCCAAAAAACCTTCTCCCTTCCACATGACTAATGAAGTTGGCACGCAGCTTTTCTTCAGTCTTATTAATGCACAGAGGAAATAATACAAAATACCTTCTGTGCTTCATATATTCCCCTGAGATATTTCTGATAGACCTCAAGAGAAGAGTAACACAGGAGGTTCAAATCTCTACTAAAGTGTATATGACCAACCAACATAGTTATTAAAATGAAGTAAGACAGGGGATAGAATGAGAAATAAAATTAGTGTGAGTCAGCCTAAATATGGAAGAAATTTATGGCAAATTTATGGCTCAGGAATTCTGTGTTTTTCTTGTAGAGAAAGAATTAAAAAAAAAAAAAAAAGGAAAAAGAAAGCAGACCAGGCTCCCAACCCTGTCTCTTACAATGCAAGAAGATTTTACAGGGTTTTGTGGACTCCCTGGGGCAGCAAAGGGTGGTGAAGCATGCTTGCAGCTCCCTCCCTGGAGCTCACAGAAGGCCTTCACAACCACTTAAAGTCACTTAACATTGCCTGTATTTCTTCTATGTTCAAAGCTGACATATAAGCAACCCCCAAAGAGTCTCACAACAACTGTTTTAGGGATTTGCTCTCTGATATTCATTCAGCCTGTGCCTGAGGGTTCTTAGTGTGAGCTAATTTCTCATGCAGTCCTGCTGTCTCCATGTCAATCTGTCACTTTATCATCCTGCACATAATAGTGGGGTTTAGAGGCTTTTGACCAATTTCATCTACACTGGCAGAGGAGTATAAATATCAAATTCTATTCGGTTCCTACAGATCTTTGAAAATGGTTAGAACAGGATAGATGAGAAAAATAAGATAAGATAACAAAGATAACAAAAAAGATAACAACTTCTGGATAGAAGAGAGAGATACAAATTGGAAGTCCTTAATCAAAAAGAAACTTCATCCAGCTAAAATTTGCATCTAATCCACGTGTGCAAGTCCACAGATGCCACACCAAACTTGGTCTCTCCCTATGCAAGATATTATAAAACATGAGAAGAATGTGGGATTATTTCAGGAGAGAAAGGAGTATATGGGAGACTAACATTAAATGTAATGGAAAATTGATTTTATTAGTACTGCTCTCAAGAAAGTTCTGCTCTAAGAGGGTTTTATTTCTCTCCACCACAGGATGGATCTATTTTCATAACAATGTGAGTTTTATTTTTTAAACAGAATTAAAAGATAATTAGTTGAACTATTCTCAAAGAGATTCCAATAATTAAAACTGCAAAAGCTGCAAAAAAGTCCCAAATGAAATGCACTACAAAATTTAGGTTGGTAAAAACTGTATGTTATTATTTTACTTATATTTAATTAAGGCAAATTTCTCAGACAGATCTGGATTTGTAATGGGGGATTTATATCAATAAGAAACTGTAAAAATATATACCAGTGTAAATACTGATTTTGCCAGTACTTCACTTACCCCATGTCTATATTCTAAAAATACTTACATTAGTTCTCAAACAGCTGTAATATAATAGCATTCCTTTTAATCCAGTTTAAGCAAGATAGCATTTTCCTAGTACAGTTAATAAAGCTCACTACCGTTTTCCTACCATAGCTCTACCTAAAACAAAGGCAAGCAAAGCAAGTATGGTGTTACAATATTGCTCCAATATCAATACTGAGACATTAAGAATAGAGAAAGAAAGCCAACAAAAGACCTACTACTGAAAAGCAGACAAGAAAAGCCAAAGAACTTGTATGCAATTTAGTATCTCCACAACAGGTAACAAAAGCACACCAATAAAACACCAAATTAAATTCTGCACGTATATGGAAGCAATAAGCATTTCTGGCATGCTGAAAATTTACCTGAATTATATGAATATAAGCCTTTATCTGGAAAACAAATATTGAAATGAAGTAGTGTCAGGGAAAAGTACATGAATCAACACATGTAACAGGGATGATTAGAACCTTAAACTTTTTTATAATTGCTGCAAGAGATGGAAGAATTTGATAGTGTACGCCACACCGCTTCAAAATAATAAAACTCAAGCAGCTAAGAGAAATTAAACTGTAAAAATGCCAATCACTTCTGGATCAACAGTTATACGCAATAGCCACAGAGATCTCATAGAGCAATTTCAGTCATTTCCAATTTTGAAATACAATTGCACACTTTTACTATAAGTGTTTAACTTTTTAAGGGCAAAATGTATATTCAGCTAGGAATACAATATGAGCTGCTACCCTTAAAAATATTGCACGCTTCTGTTGGTGCTGCAGCACTAGCAGAACTTTCCCAAGATGTAGTTTTGAATCCTGCTTTAAATTTAACAGTCTCTGAAGTGATGTGCCAGTCAATCTTCTCCCTCCTGCTAGGTCTTGATTTGGTAAATATGTACATACATGAGAACCTTGAATTACATACTGTTGTTACCACTGAATTTTAGCATCCTGATATGAGCTCAATGATTAAATATTTGCAAGACCTGATTTATTGTTTGCATTCCTTAAGTCCAACCAGTTCATGTATTTTAGCTTTCCATACCATCATACCAAGTTTTCTAAACTGAACAAAAGAATTGTATGTGGATATCTGGACAATTCTGGAAACATGTAATGTTAATTGCATTCGTAGGTTTTGAAATATGACTTCCATAAGATGTCATAATACAAAGAAGTCAAGAAGCCAGAATAACATTAATAATATCTTGTCTTTAGCAAGATTTTATGAATATTCTTATTCCTTGTAGTTGAAAAGCTCACAGACACGTATTAAACAGAAAAGAGTGACTGTAAGTAAATGATGCACCTCAGATGATTTGATATGACAGTGTTAGAGAAAATTTCAATTTCTTGCCAAATGGTGCTGTTAATGGATTCACTGGATGACTAAGTGCCTTCTGGCAAGTCACACTTTTTCTGACATCCAGGTACTATTTTAATGTGTGGATCGTATTACTAAATCACCTACTACTTAACATTTCTAACTCTCTGTGTTTTCAACTTTGGTTTCTTGATAAATGTAATACATTTTTATGTCCCAGACCCAGAATTCCATTAGGCAATGTAATTTCCAAGTGAATGATAGGGTTTTTTCAGGATCACTTACAACCTTTTAGATGTGATTTATTGTGTAACTTCTCTAATATTTGTATTCCTTAATACTAATCTCTTCTGGTTATGAATTTCATTTAAAAATGTCAATTATTTGGTTACAAAATTATGAAAAATGCAGTTTAGAGACTTTGCCTAGTTTACCCTGACAACATCAGGTGTTACCCAAACACTGAGGGTGGAAGTGTGCCACATGCCCACAAAAAAATCAATTAACACAGTCTAGAAATTATTCATACGGTTAAAAATTATGGGCTTTCTGAATTTAACTGTTGAATAGATCATTAAAAGTGCAGAGCTTCTTGAAGAGCACAAGAATATAAAGTTAGTGAGATTATAATGGGATCAAGGACTAAGAAAGCAATGTTTGTTTCTATATGGTCACAGCACAGAAAGGAAGAAGTCAGAATAGTATTAAAACCATCTGAAAACTTCATTACACAACAGAAGAGTAGTTTTATAACATGATTTTATCAAGTAACCAGAGAAATAAAGTGATTCTCTTAAACTGCTTCAAAACACGTTTTTAAGTATTTTTGTATTTTAATTACAATTTAGTAAATTAATATCATAAATGAGTTTCTTTTATTAGAAAAAGAAAAATATTTTCATAGTTTAAGGCCTTTTTAGACATCCCTGTATCATGCTAAATACCTTACAATTAAAGTATTTAATAAACCATAGATGTACAATAAAATATAATAAATAAATAATAGATGTACAATAAACACTATACTGGTATATATATATATCCATATTCTGTAAAAAAAAATATCAATGCATGCAAACTAAGATAACATGCCCAAGGCCTGTACTCCATTCAAAGAAAGAGAAAAACGAAGGAAGAAGCATGAAAGAGAAAATTAATTGTCCTTTTTGCTCTCTAGGGTAAAACTCATATAATAAATTAATCCACTGTGCCACTGACCATAAAATGCTCCATATTATAATTTGGAAAAAAAAGTCACTGACACATGTTTCCATTAAGTACAAGTCACTTACCTACTAGTGAACAGCATTATTACAATTTCCTTAAGTCAGGTTCAGTTACAGTCGTTGAAAATTACGGTGCTGATTTACCAAACTCACAACAAACTAACAGGAAATTGCTGAGACAGCAAGATCCTGATTCTGCAGTAAAATGAGCCTCTACAGAGCTCCAAGGAAGTGAATAATTTTCAGTGGAAGAAGATTGGCCATCATTTAACAAGGGCTTATATTTCACACATTAAAGTTTCAGATACATTTGTAATTAATTATTGTTAAACTTTAATGATTTTGGTACTACAAAATGTGTATCTTGATGTTCTACAATACAGACTTGACAGTTTACCACTTAAATAGTGGAAGAGAGGGATTAAATAACAAGTTATGACATTCCTCCTTGATCAGATAATAGAGCCACAGAACATTCAAAAACTAAAAATTGTCAGCACTCAGCAATGACAAGTCCATCTAGATATGTTTTTCAAAAATTAATAAGTAATGGGATTATTTTTTTTTAATTCAGCCTATCAGTTTGATTTTTTCTAGTCATATTTAATAATTTTTATCATGTTAAGGTCTCAGCATTGCTGCAGAAAATACAGTCTGATGGAAAAATGTACAAAGTAAAAAGCTGAAAAGATGACAAAATTTTTCATGCTACTCAAAAACATTTTGTTTACACATTATAGATTTTCTTTAGTACCATCCAAAAAATGAAAAAAAATTTAAAAAAAATTATATATAGCTTATTGCACACTATATACAGATTTTTTTATAACATAACTGTAGTCAAATTTTGTCCCGAGAGTTTAAATTCTCATTACTGTAATTTCTCTCCCTCCAGATTTTTATGGGCCTGGAGAATCATGAAATTCAGTGAATGGAGTCATTGATGAATTTCATTCTAAAAGTAATGAAATTCCCTTTACAATAAAACTATTCCAAAGTCTGTTTATTTGCATTTACTTTCATTTTGATTGATTTTTTCTGGTCTTCAGATCTTGAAAAAAAAAACATTTTGGATTTCTACATGTTGATTTTCAAACACCGTAATTTCTAAAATCTTTGCGATCTTGTTCTCAGCAGAGTTTATCTCCCATAGATTTATTACTTTTCCCTTACTAAGGATGCTCAAAATATAAAATTCTTATTTTTCAAACCATATTGTGAATTCTCATGGTATTTAAAAACTGTAGAAACCTGCTGCTGTACAGACCTATGCTGCAAGAAGAGACCTGAAAATGTCTGGGTTTACTGCTATATTCACATTTTTTCTCATCTGCACACTTAGCTGTTACCTACACTGTACATTGCACTCTCTGTGGGCTGCAGATCAATAATTCAGACAGCTTAGCTTTAAAGCTGCAGAATCTGACTTAGAAAACTAGTGTCAGTCACTTTTCAATCCTAAGTATTTGGGAAAGACTTAAAACACTTGGAGTAAAACAAAATCTGCTTCTAAAACAAATTCAGCATCAATATAAAACTAAAAGAATTGTTGTTCTCCAAACAAAAAACAACCCCACATTCTTTCTCAATTCAACAATATCAGCTCACACATCACAAATGCTCACACTACATGGATATAACTGTAAAAGATGGAATAAGAGTGTGTCATATCCAATTTGATTTCTATCTCTATATTCTGGGCTCATGGAGAGGAACTGATTTTAGATACACAATCCCATGCTATAAACCTTGTTAGATTTCTGTATCATTTCTCAACAAATAGAAATAGTAACAATAACTTCCACACCAGTGATCCTAACAACCATGGACACAGCACCCAAAGAACATTCAACTTTGTATGTATTCTCCGATAAGATTCTTCCCTAATGTGAGATGGGAAAATAGCCTACCAAAAATGGGAATTCCTAAATATTTCTAAAATTATTTTTAATTTTATGGTTACAATCTTTTTTAGATGCAATATAAAAAGAACTTCGGTTTGGGTATAATTCTAATTAATGCTGTCTGGAATTCTGGGTGAATGGCTGATTTTATGGTAAATGTTAGGAAAATGAAGTCATATTGAAAATTCACTTTGAAAGTTGAGCACAATAAGTAAAATAGACCTAATCGTTACCCCACACCTCACATAAGAAAAAGCTTAAAATATACTCATTGGATCAGGTTATGAAAATCTCAAATATAATTAGCTGAAAGAGCTAGTAAGTCATAATCCTATGTTCTATATTAGTTCCAGTTTCTAAGTAGATGTCTGTCAAAAAACACAAAGGAGAAAGTATGGGAATGATTCTTTATCACTAGGAAGTTAATAGAATGTATGGATCAGAGGACTGGGAAAGAGAAGGTGGACAGCTGACTTAGATCAGTCTGTACCACAACACACTGCCCACTCAAAGATATTGAGAGATAAATATACGTAGAAACTGAGCCACTGTCTCTGAAAGCTGGTTCCTAAAAAAACAGCATATGGGGCTCTGTGGGAAGCTTGCACTTTGCTCTGGCAGTCTGTAAATACAACTTCACTTTTCAGGGCTGACAGTCTGCTCTTCTTCAGGAACACTGCAATCCAGTGATATTAAAAAGATAATAGAAGTGGTAAGTGTAGGTGGTTCTTTTAAATTCCCTTTAGAGAGTAACACTTAAGTATTGTCTTCAAATATATGTATTTATCACTACTCAACAACCATAAAGATAAAAAAGCTTAGATCTGTAATGTGTATTTATACAAACAAAAAACAGCCTTGTAATTAAAAATATATCTCCTGTCATTTCTCACACTAACAATTTTTGGGGGTATTCAATAAAGTCTTCCATCACAAATTCTATACATAGAGGCATTGCAGAAAAGAACAAAAGGTAGGAAGACTGAACTGCTCAGATTTTGCAGCCCCAAAAATTGAAATCAACCTGCTTAATAACAGCCCAGTACATGTTCTAAGAAGTGCTTTGAAAAACATTGACAAACATGCCAGACATGCGTTGTTCTAGAGATTTCTTTTCACGTCGTCATAATGTGCTGTTGGATAACATCTTCTGTTTCATCATGTACAAAAATGTTATTGAGAAAATAAAAAAAACATCTTCAGACACAAGAAACTAATATATTAAGTTTGACTTCATACTCTTTTGACACCTCAAAAAAAGTAAAAAACCTAGACTTCTATGCATTATTAACATAGTATAAATATTTTACTTAGTGAAGGCAACCAGTCTTCGGGGGTGCTGTCTGCCCTTCACCAGTCCCTGGCGATGACATTTAGATTGGGAAGAGCATTTTTTGAGGCCATCTGGTGCAATGCCTGTTTCAGGCCTGGCCAACTTACACTGCATTGTTTACAGCCTTGCTCACTTGAGTACTGGATCTCTCAGTAGGATATTGCGTGACCTCTTTGGACACCAAGACGTACTTTTATTTTCATTTCAGAGGTGTGACAGTAATAAAAGAAAAATTGTGTTTTCCAATTGCTAATAGATTCTGCTGCCATAACTGAGCTCTGATCAGATGCCAAATTTCCAATTGTATACTTTTTCAAACCCCAGAAAGCAAGGATTTTAATTCCAGGATACCTTGTTCTGTACATTTAAAACTATCTGTTTAAACCGGAAATTATTTATGACACACAAGGAATCAAGACATGAATATATTCCTAGGCCACTAGAGAAAATCCTTCTTTATTGGGTCCCTATCTCCATACAAAAAGAAATAGGATCATTTAGTGTAGGAACATGTGAATTCTCCAGCAACTATAGTGAACATCTGAAATTGCTTTTTGATTGAAGTTTTTAGAACCTGAGGCTGAAAAACTAGTGCTCTGGGAACAGTCAGGCTAAACTATCTTCATTGAAAAGCAGGGCTTCTATATAAATCTTAGTATTTCACCAAAACAGAAGTTTTGCTAAGTCCTTTCCTCTATATTTACAGACAGGCATGTACAATTGTTCAATTGAGCACATTGTGAGTATTAGTATTTATTACTATTATTTTTATTACTTATTAGTACATAGTAGTGTTACTACATAAAAAACCTGAGTGTCTTTCAAATTTTGAGTCAATATCATCCAACAGATCCTTACTCAAACACCACTAAAATATGTTAAAAAATAAATCATAAATTCATTCTTAATGGCAGTTATTTATTACACAGACAGAAATTCTGACAGACAAACAGGGTTTGTTTGCAGGACTGAATATTTCCTGAAAACCAGAATTTCACTAACTTCACATTCAAAGAGTCCAACTGGTCTCTAAAAACAGTTGTAGATGGAAACTTCTTAAAATGTGTTAAAATTCTTACCATGTAAGAAGTATAAATTTAAAACTTTAGTTAAATAACAGTCATGGCATATGAGAAGACTGAAAAGGATTCAATTGCAATAGAGCTCCTTACCTTTTAACTAGCACTTCTTTGCTCCTTTTGTGGACAAGTATAATCTTACAACTTCAAGGCTATGCAGTGTAAGATTTGATAGTGTGTCTATCTCAGATTATTATGATATGGAGCATTTTAATCCTTCTCACCATCAAGTGCACAGAAGGAAAACAGACCAACTGCTTGAAATACTGGTATACAATGGGTTATGTAATAAAGACTCTACATAGAACATATGAAATATCCAAGCTTGTTTTCACAACTCCACACAAAAGTTTCTGTGAGTTTGTGTGAAACATGAACACACACGCACAACGACTCAAAGAAACTCCAAGTAAATCTTAAAAATTGGATTTGGGTTGTTGTTGTTGTGTTGTTAGGGGTGTTTTCGTTTGTTTTGGGGTTTTGGTTTTGTTTTGTTACGTTTTTGTGGTGGTGGTGGGTCTTTTGGGTTTTGGGAGTTTTATTAATTTAGTTGGTTCATTTGGTTTGTTGGGTTTTTTAATATAACCACCAACTGTTATTTTATAAAGTTTATTCAGTGAAGACGAGCTTTAAATCACGTGCAGAACTGAAGAGTTAAACTGGAGAAACCATGAAGTATTGCAGAAGCAGATTTTTCCCCTTTACTGTCTTATTCTTATGTATCTATTTTTATTACCATATTTTATATACTCTATTTTCAAAATATCTACGATTACTATGGATCAAGTATAACAAACTCTACAAAGCAGAATTGTAAAAGAGATTCCATTTGTGAATCTAAGCACATAAAATAATATCAAAGCAAGGCAACAGGCCATGGTATTAATTTTTCTACGTATGTTATATACAGGTTACTTTAAGAAATATGAGCTAAAGAGAGAGGTCCTGCAATCTACTTTTGCTTAAACAATGAAATTATGAACATAATACAAACGAAAGAGCTTCATGATAAAAAGAGCACATTGCAAAAACCAAGATAATTTGCTCAAGCTGAGGATCTGAACCGAGTTGTCTTATAAGAAAAAAATGGTGTAATGCACAGTGGTTGATACCATTTGTAGCATGTCAGCCTCTCATCAGTAACCACGATGATCTAATTCATAACAGCTACAAATTAATGTAAACATTCTGTCAGCTTTCAATTTGCAAGAATTTAATAGATTTTATTATGCATTAATTCGAATGAACTATACACGGTGTGTAAAACTAATAACCTACTTTGTAACCTCCGTGTGGGACTCTCGCCATGGAGTTGTCTGCGTGGCAAATATGGTGAGGGATGGGGAAGTGGCAGTGAAGAGACATCATGTGTTTGAAGTTTGTACCAGTGAGGTTCATCATCTAGTAATGCTGTCTCTAACTCAATAAGAATCTAAAAAAGAAAGAATGGTTAAAAGTAGGAAAGCATTGCATGACAGAATATTTTAAAATAGATATATTCATAAATTTTGTTCTATTATTCTCTTACTGCTAAAGACTTTGTCTGAAGTTATATAAAAGCCTTGCTTTAATATGAAAGAATCTCCTGCGCCTTTTAGAACAGTAAATATACCAAAAAAATCATTCACAAAACCCTTATTACTTTATAAGAGCCTTTACAGCTTTCAAATAAGTTTATGAGCAATGTTCCAAAGTTTTAGTAAAATATGACTATAGACAATATGGATTTTAATGAACAATTAGAAATTGAGAAACCACATTAATGTTGTTATTAAAACAGAAAAAACCCCAGAAATAATCTTATATCAGGATTATGTCATACATGTGAGATCACTATTGGTTCACTACTAAGTGAAAGAAAAAATAAAACAATAAAACCAGCTTTACTTTGCACAGTTAGTAATTTTTTTGAAAATACTATATCTATACATGAGTATGAGAGCAACTGTATTTCTATAGCAACTACCAATACTTGTATACCTCTCCTAAAAATTCACTTTCTTCCTCTCGAACTCGTGCTTGGTCCCAAAGAGTGATTTCTAACATTCGTTCTCTAAACTCTCTCCGATGAACTGGAGAATAAATAAATGTCTGATTCCACTTAGGTTCCAATGTTTTCTTTACTGTTTTTGTTCTTCTTTTATTTTTATCACTGAAAAAAACAGTTAAATATTAAATATGTTCAAAACACCATTTAACTGCATTAAGTATATAATGGAAAATATGAAATCTTAAAACAGCAGTTCAGTTTGTAGGATCATGGGTACTATGATCTACATCATGAATTTCCCTTTATTGTAATCGTCAGTGCATATATTGAGGATAATTCGTAAGTTCATATTAAGAACTATAGTTAGGTGATTTCAAGTTTATGTGCCAATTCCAATTTTAAGATGTTTCCCAAAACCCACAAATGTTGTAATATGATTTTGGGTGTATTCTCTTTTTTTTTGGAAACAGCAATTTATAAAGTAAAATGTAGTTCCACAAATGGAATTTCCACAAGGCACAATCTGACAGTAGATCATCTCTACAGGCAACATTGGGCATAGCAAACACCTTCATTTCAAAAAAACGAGCCGGCTGGTTCACTCAAGTTCAGTCCTACAGAGGCTCATCCAACTGCAGAGCAGGAAGGAGCAGCTGGCCCACCTGTAGGAATGCTCAGGGAGCTGGGGGCAGTGCAGGGTTTTCCTGACTGAGGGCTCCTTAGCCACCTTGGAAACCAGAAGCCCCAAAAATGGGTTACATGTTCTTTTCCAGCAGCACTGGAACAAACAGTGTTCTCAAAACAGCTTCCCAAATCCTTTGGTCATTCCAAAGAATCAGTGAAGGTGGAGCTCCACTACAAGGTGAGGTCTCCAGGCAAGGCTACCCTGGCAGCCTTGGCTCTGACTCCAGGGCGTTGTTGAAAGCAATGTCTTTTGCAGAATATTTCCACTTGAAAGAATTAATATTTTCTGATTGAAGCAATTTTCACTGGAAAACACCCACACTCCTCCTACTGAGAATACTGACAAGTGTCCTCAGAACAATGCTTATTTTAAACCTGCTGATTGCTGCATAATGCAGCTGCCGTACTAATTTATAAAGATTTTTTAATAGGCAATGCAGATATAGTCCATTCGTTAACACTTGCACTTGTAATAAAGTCATTGTGTTTCTGAACTGTTACTTGGAAGCTGGATCAAAAATTACCTAAGTAATAATATTTTTAGACACATTGTTAAAAAAACATAAATTATTTCTAGTATACTAAAGTTTGTTTACCCTTGTGAACTGAAATAAGTTACATTGTACAACATTTTTCAATGAAATTTCTTAATTCAAAGAGAATTCAGCATCTTCATCTAAGTAAATTCTTGACTTACTTAAATGTATTTTACCTCCAGCATGTTTCTTTCTACTACACAAGAAATATACTGTTGCTTACTTAGCTTTTAAATCTAAGGAAAGAAAAATGAATTTCCACATCAGAATAAAACCCACAATTCTATAAGACAAATTGCTGATAATAAACACATAAAACAACTAAAGAAAAGTTCTGAATACTTTCCATAAATGGGAAAAATATTATGGATTAATAAAATTTAATGTCAATGTATCTTTTAGCTATCACAATTTACATTGTAAAACATTGTGAACACACTTTTGTTAGCCTATTAATTACTCATTGCTATTGAAAAAAAAAGCAGGTAAGATAATTGAAGCAGATTCTCAGTTTAGCACAGCTTCAGCAGCTACAAACACACTACAGCAGTTTGAATAAACTAGAGATCTAAAACCAACAGTTCAAATATTGGTGAGCCCAAGAAAATCTATCCAAAATCTTTTAATCACCAATGACACAGCAAATTAGGTAGTCACAGAAAATTTGCTTGTCAACATATGGTATACAATGAAAGCAGAAAAGCAATGTCTTCCAAAATACTAAATAGCTTTAATTCCTACTGAAGTCAAATGGTAATGGAGACAGCTAGCATCTTCTCAGTTCAGCTATTCAGAAAAGCAAAGCAAGTAAAAATACAAGTTACATCCTATTCTACAGATTCACCAATCCACTGATCTATTATTTGCAGTGACATTAAAGCTTTGAATTATTTGGTTGGTACATTATAAAATAAAGGTAAACATGTTCCCCTACTGACACAGTCTGAGAAAATACCAACTAAAAAATCAACTGGAGAACACACTATCTCCTCTGCTGTTCTTCCCAACACCTAAATTGAAACACAGAATATCATGGACTAAGAAGTGAAGGAACTTTTCAGGAATAAGGGTCCTACTACAGTTTAATTTTCCCTAAGTGCATATATGATACCATCCAGATTAACATAAATCTTGTGCTTTAGGGGAAGTTTTCAAAGTGCAAATGGGAACTCTCAGCTGAGTCCCCCTCAGCCTTAACTCACTTATACTGTGAAAAAAAATCTGTGGGTTTCAGATGCCAAACCTGTTACTGCTTTGTTGTATAAAGGTGGGGTAAACCAAACTGCTGGACTCATCAGTCCACAAATTTGAACCCAACTGTGTAGCATTTTCTTTGCTCTTGAGAAGAATAACTGGCATAAGAAATAAAGGCATTATAAAACATAAATAACATTCTTTGGAAATAACAGATCCCCATGCAAAGACATATGTTTATTTTTCCTTTCCTTTTCTATTCAGTATTTAATAATATAACCAGGGAAAGCAAGCTTGTGCGTAGTGTTCAAAGACACCTTGCTGTTACATAGCACGTTCAACACAAGAGCTCCACACTGTAAGCTTTTTTCCATGTAAGTATGACTGATAAACTCAGCTGTGCATGTCACCTGAGTATCAGAGTAATTCAAATATTCCTTGTCTTTGCGTTCACCCTACCTTCTGTCTGGAAGAAAGTAAATTTTAACATAAGGATTCCTTGGCCTCCCATCTTCCCTTGAAGGAAGATCCTTTGCTCCCAGTATGGTCACTATTAACTGATGACCAACCTTGTCATACCACAGTTTTATCTGTAGGAAGAAAATATTAATTAGTGAATTCATTTCTACAATGAAATTGTATATTAATCCTTAAAAATATTTTTGCTCATGAGCTTCTATTTATATTGGTTATTTAAACAGAAAATATTGTATTCTACTTTTCATTTATAACAAAGAATAAAAATAAGTTAATATTGTAATAGCTTCACTATATACCAGGAGTTCCTCTTTTTTTTAAAACCCTGTACTATAAGTACCTTACTCCACACTAATGGTTTTTCACATGGTGCTCTGGTTAGGATTATTCTCCCTTGTATTGTATTACTTGCATTACTAAAGTATGGTATTCATATATATACATTTCTGAGGAGTTTATGTACAATGAATTAATTTTTCATCTGCTGTTGTGCTAAAGAGACTATGGGATAAACCCAAAATATTTCATATCACTTAATATTTTTCAATATATATACACTTATTCTGAAATCATATAAGTCCTCCATAAATACTGAGAGGAAGGCTCAGTAGTCCAATCCTCTTCATAGTCCAACTCAGTAACAAGGTAAAAACCACTATTATTCATTTGTAGAAGTTACTGTTAACCAGTCTAAGGCTTTATTTGCTATCCTTTTTCACTACAGTCATTACAAGCTGCTATTTAGCTATTTCAGATTGAATTCTATGACTGCAAATACATCAGCCAAGAAAGGGATATACCTACTTCAGAGCAGTCACTGCAGAAGGGGGAAATGGTGCAGTTAGGGCAAAACAAAGCCTTCCAAATAGCCAGGGAGCCATTACATGGTGGTAGCACTGCTATCACTAGCTACAGCTTACTGAGGATGCTCCCTTCATGGGGACTTTGCCTGAGATGGGACAAACTAGGACATTTAAAGAAAACAGTGACCCTGCCTGAACTTAAGGGAATCAGAGAGGATAATAGTTGCACACCTCACGAGGCAATACCCCTTTAGGCATGGATATACCCTAGCTAAGGTAGACATAAAGAGGGGAAGGTGCACTTTCTGTGGAAACCGTCTCACATAACTTCAGACGCAGGGTTTTCATCTGCTATCATAGCTCCTCACCTTCAACATTTCATTCTCTTAAAGAAGTCTCTTGATGTAATTCTCAAGACTTTTAACCCATAAAGAAGAGGCTGATTTAGCTCTCTGCCATTCCTAATACTTCACTAAGTGAGATTACACTAAGACACGCCAACTCAATTATTGGTGGCAGTGTACTTCTTCCTTCACTGCTTCAGATCTTGCAATTCCTGGAGCCACTGACCACTTGAATGGATATTAAAAGTGGGATATTTGTCCTCTATTACCCTGTCATTGGCCCTGCTACAGACTTTAAAGGTTTCTGGTACTAATAGTTAAAGGGCCCAGTGGCTACTGGGCTATCATCTGTGTGTGAATTTTAGATGTTGTTCCTACATTCTTGCAAGCCAGGGGCTTTGACAATATTTTTTCTACACTGAGAATTATCTGGACTTCTAGCTATCTCCATCCAGCAAAGACCAAAAGCAGAAAGCTTTGTACCAACAGTACAGCTTTAATGACCTCTGAAGTGCAAGTCAACTTAAATGTTCTTTGACACTAAATGTATCCACCTGCAGGTTTCCTTGGAAGTCCTGAAGCAAAAGACAGACTTGGCTAGTCCCACATCTTAAGGGGAATAGCACTGAAGACAATCTTCTTTGTTTGCTTTTTGCAGAAAATTATGCTTGTTTAAGGAGAATGAAATATATTTGTCATACAGACACTATCACAAACTGTGACTGATGAATGTGAAATCATCTAGATATAGGTGCCAAAAATACAACCAGAATTATGTGCTCATATGCAAGCTAAACATATTTGTTTCAGACTGAATTTTTACATGAAAACTTCAGTCAAAATATTTAGAGAATTACGTAAGCAGAAACTGAAATCATCTGACATCACTTTATTAAGATGCTTTAATAACTGTAGTTTGGAACAAGAGCTCAAAATTTGCGTTGATTTATACCTTCTACTTTTCTCTTGATGTTCTGAAAAAAAAAATTGAAAAAACTTGAACTTAATGGACATATTTTCCCTGTAATGCCCTTTAATTTGCCTTGCTACAGGAAAAGTCAGGAGTCAGAATTAAGACCAGAAAGCTCTCTCTCTCCTGTATTCACACTGCTAGCACTCCAATACACAGCACAGGTACTTGTAACCCAAGCAGTCATTTGACTAGGATGCAAGGAGAAGAAAGGAAGAAACTGTGAGAGAATGGTCAAAGAAGCCCATAGAGAGGAGAATGAGATTGCATTCTTATGGGATTAGAAGAAGGAATAAGGGACAAATAAAAAACTGCTTTATAATTATCGTGAAAGAAAATAGACAGGATACTTATTGGTGAAACACAGAAAGAATGGAACCACTAATGTCAGGGACCAGAGATTAACAGAAGGGCAAAAATAGAATGAACGAGAGAAATGCTATGAGGTGACATAAGAATTAGCCATGCTAACTGGCACAAAATATGTTGAAAGAGAGACTGCGATGAACAAAATCTAGCAAGATTTTTTTTATACACACACTTCTACAAACTTAGAACATCTAAGAAACTTCAACAAAGCAATCATGATCTAAATGAAGGAAAGGGAAAGCTAAACTACATAAAATACACTATATAAAAAATTATGCTGGCTGATGCTAATGTGGAGAGTAACACCTGAAAAAACCTTCTTGAATGGGACTTTGTCTATCTAGATTACTTAAGATGTAGGCAGCTAAGATTCACTTAGAAAGCGGTGCAACCTGAATACTTTCCCACTTTGCATTGAAGTCCTGGAGACTAATTAGCCACACACATGCTCATATACCTTCCTTCCCTGGGCTCCTTCACCAGCCAGACATGCACCTAATGCTATATTAAGCTTCTGCTGTGACCTACATCCTGGCAAACAGGCACCTAAATTCAGTGCATCCTGACATGGCTGAGATGCACTGAGATGGTCTGTTATTCACAGAGGGGTGCATCTGCTGCACTCCTTGGGACAGGCTGCCAGGTAGGAATAACTGCCACAGACTGCAGGAAACAGGAACTCTTCTGCACTCAGACGACTGAGGGAAACAGAGATGTGGGTCTGACCCCCGTTTCATTCTTTATGGTTTTTAACCAATAGTGGTCTAATACAAGAGCAATACTCATGTAAGGTATCAGGTCTGGAACCTGCTATGCTAAACTGAAGCATGCTTTGATAACACCACACACTTCTTTTCCCAGCCAAACAGTATCTCTGCTACAGATGAGACTTTGTACTCCAGAGAAGAAGGGGATGTGGAATAGCTTGATGATAAAGGCACTATTTTGATACACAGGTTCAACCTCCTCAGTCTAAACAGTATTTAGCAGCCTAAGTCCTGATTCTGGAATAAGCTTCCTACACAAACAGAATATAAAAGCTGACTGCTGGTGCTGCATTCTGAGAAGTGAGAATGCAGGTATCTAGTATGTCTAGCTAGTATTCCTGTTTCATAGAATCACAGAATGGGTAAGGTTGGTCCTCTGTAGCCTCAGTAGAAGGTGCCTCTCCTGGAGAATCATCTCACCCTCCGGAGTAGCCTTAGTTTCAAATAGAGTTAAGGGGCTTAGGTGTCTTGTATTTGGGTTGATCACCCACTGCAGGTATTGAGGTACTTATATCTTCAACTGTACAAGTGAAAGCTCTTCCTCAAGGCACCTCAAAAGTATTTGAAGTTAGTATAAGTTATATAAATTAAGGACATAAATTCAGTTCACTAGATTTCATCTTTTTTCTATTAGATCTCATCTTCACTAAAAATTTTAGAGCACTGACTGAGGTCAGAGTTTAGAAAAGAAGTAATCATGTATAAGAACCCCTACTCTAATACACATGCATAAGGGAATCAGTTAAGAAAATCTAGATAATATTATTGTTGCTCTTCCTATATTCCTGTCTCAGGAGTGTTTGACTTTTTCCCAACTATGCAATTCTAATGTAGTTTTATGTACAGGACATACAGGCAAAACATATCTTCAGTCATAGCTTAGATTTAGAAACAGAGAATATTTGAGGTTTTAAATCCTATGCTACAGTTATGTCTTTGTTATATAAGGGTTACTTCACAAATCTCATGAAAAGAGATAAAACTTGTGCCACTGGGAGAGACCATCTGCCCTACAGCTGATTTTTACCACCACAACCTACTCAAACATCACTGGCTTTTAGAGACAGCTGGCCAGGCTTTTATTTTTTTTTTCTTCTTCTGTTGCTCATTATAATTTTTCATGTAACCTACATATATGTTTATTATGTTTATTATTATTTTAAAATTATATACTGCTTTTCTTTCTCACATTATTCTGAAACAAAAGATATACGAGCGGGATCTGTTGTTTGGAAAAAAAAAAGTCTCGGTTTATTTTTAAAAATGCTTGCAGTAATCATTTTATTGGACTTAAGCTTATGTAGATGCTGAAACTACCCTGAGGTGGTGATGTCTTTGGCATAGCTGAGGCCAGTTTTGAACATTGTTAAACACCTCTAAAAAATCCTGAGCACTGAGGGTCGTTAAATCAAGCTACTATTGCTTTCTGCTTCATCTGCTGTCTGATATGCTTGAACAACTACAAGAAAAGGCTGCCAAATGGAAAAGCTTGGATACAAAAGGATACAAAGGCCAGGAAATTATAGAAGTATGTAGGCTGCCCTAATCTATATTTCTTTTTAAAATCTCTTTTTTAGTGGTTTTACCTTTTACATACATGATCAAATATACTGATGTTCTGTATTAAAGTCAAAAGGATGGCTGAAATTTTTGAGGTTAAAAAAACCCCAGAGGCAACTCTGGCTCAAAAGAATGCTTTGCTAAGTAAACAAGAGATACTGCATAGAAAACACAATTTTAAGAACAGATTTTTCCCTACAAAGATCCATAAAGCATCACTCTGCAAGTTAGAAAATTACTGGTATGCTAAACTGAATCTAAAAGTTCAGGAAATAAAGATGCGCTTTTACAGGCACTGTAAAACTGGTAAAAGCTCAGCAGGATTTTGATAGGAAAGAAACTGAATGTTTTTCTTCCCAATAAAACAATGATGATTCTATGAAATCATCCAGTGAGCTAGAAGATGAATGGAATGACATGGAGGGAAGTGTGGAAGAGGAGCTTTTGCCAGAAAGGATCTGTTTCAGACTAACAAGTAAAGAAGATGCAAGCAAGAATAAAGATATGCATTTCCTGTTGAGAGTGATGAAACAAATAACAGAATGTTTGGAGATTCTCATTCTTGTAAGGACTTCTACAGACACAGCTATACCTCAGCCCACAATGACATGTATACTTCCTGACAACCATAAACAGCAGCTCAGAGCTCTGATTTAGTGAATTTGTCATGCCAAAAGAGTAACCAGAGTTCTGCACTGCTGCTGGACTCCTCCTAATACCCTTGTTTGAAGACCACTGGAGAATTCCCCTTCTTTCAGCAGCCTGCATGGTAAATATATCTAGCATTAATCTTTTTATTCTATCTACTATCACACTAACAGTGGGCAGATCGATGACTTTTTGTTTCAGAGTAGTTATAAAGATTTTGCCAAGGTCATAATTTTGAGTTCTTCAGGAACTCTTGTCAAAACCCTTATGTTTAGCGTTGACTGTTAGTAGGCTCTGCAAAAAAAAAAGTGTTAGACAGGTCCACAAGGACTCCACAGGCACTGACTGTGTAGAGACAAAACTGGGGCCAAGGACAATTCTTACCTACAATATAAAAAATAATCCATCCAAGGGGTGAGCAAGTAAGCCTTAAACATTTTCACCTCCTGTAAGATATTTTCTAGCAAACATGACACTTCTTTTCTTTTCTCAACTACCATAATCATTTGAGCAAGGTATTTTTTCTGTTTCATTAGAGGATATTAGCCTAAGTAGAACACAAAATTTTTGTCTATGTCTTTATTTTGTATAATGGAATTAGAATAAGGAACTACTACATGTTATTTCTACATTACAGTATTTCATGAAACATGCAGGTTTCAGGGAGAGATTTCCTTTTTAAATTGAACAATCAACTCTCATATAATTTTAAAAATTTATTTAGCACATATATAGAAATAAAATAAATATCAAAAAACTACTTATGTAATATATAATATTTACCTCTATGAACTACTTAACAACTTGTAATTGTACCTCTCTGATTTCATTATCATGAGCAGAATCCAACTTTCTTAATCATGCTAAAGGATGTTTTAAATTTTTCATACAAAGCCAGTTTATGTCAATAGCACATAATATATTAAATTTAAATCATACAATCAAGGCATTATTTTATAATCTCTTTTTTCTTTAGAAGTTCTTAATTTTGAATTTATATTTAAGCAAAACCACGACAAGCAGTTGTAAGGAATACTTGTGAGAATACTACGTTGTGAAAAAAAAGTGTACTTTATCAATTATGAGTCATATTTGATGTCTTCTTTACAGTCTTATTTAGAATTCCTTTATAAATATATATATGATCTCTTTTCCATTTCATAATTAAATTCAACCATGTCTTTCTGATCACTTAGATCATCCTTTACACCTTGGTCAATTAATCAAAGAAAAACATTTATAAAGCTGCCACACAAAAGATTAACATCTCCATAAAGAAATTTTGTAAGAAATTCAGATAATGTTCTAGTTACAAAAAAAAAAAAAAAAAAAGAAAAACATGCAGCAAAGCAAGATAAGCATTGTAAAATATTAGTAAAACCTACTTTTGCATAAATCTACAGTACCTTAGAAGCTTCCTAATGAAAAAAAGGCAAACAACTTGTACCTAAACAGAATATCAAAGCTAAATTAATTCAGTAAGACAGTGGGAAAATCCATCTTTTATTCAAGGAGAGTTTTGTTTATTTTGATGTACTTAAAAATGCAAGAACCAAGTTTCGTACACAAGAAATTTGTTTATTTAAACAAGGTACAAATTTTTTGCCCGTCTTCTACTCAAGGCGCTACTATTATGTGGAAAATGCAAAAAAATATGTGTTAAGTAATGATAATGAATGATTTAAAGAGACATTCATCTTTATATAATAAACTCAAGCACAAAATTATTTATTGCTTAAACTACACAAATTTTGTATGTGGGACGCATAGCCATCATCGCTATTGAAACCTGTATAAGTTTAATATTGGGCAGACAGCAAAAAAAACTAGTTGTCTCTTTAAATTTTAATTTAATATTTTAACCCCCATGCAGAATTTTACAAGCTGCTTACAAGATGACATGAAAGTAGTTAATATGGTTTAAAGCAACACACTCAAAATATGGGAAAACGGACTATAATGTAACGTTTTCCTACTATGCATTTTCCATAACAAACAAAAGAAAAACCCACAACTTTAGTTTCTGTCAGGCAGACGAAGTCTTTACCTGAACCCTAGGAACAAAAGGCGTTGTTCTTCTACTAAGGCTTTGGCTCTGGTAAGCAAAATTAAAGAAAAAGCAATAAAACAAAACCAAAAAGGACAACACGCTGGAAACTAAAAGACCAAAAGTAAAAACAAAGACACATAACTATTACTTTAAACACAGCTTTACACCAACAACATATTTATCTAACAAAAAGTATTTTAATGCAATGCATAAATTAAACCTGCAAATCTGTTACCAAATCATATTGAAACCCTTTGGTGGAAATTCTTGCCTTAGGGAAGTCAGCAGGAATTTTACCACTGATTCCCCAGGAGCAAGGATTTCTCTTTGCAAGTCTATAGACAACATTTACAATAGATTTAGAAATAACATGTAACAAAAACAACAGGTAAGCAAAGTGTGATTTAAAAGTGGGGTTGGAAACATAAGGTTGGTTATCTCTTTCGGGGAGATTGTACATGCATATTCAGAGAGAAGCAAGTACAATTCACGCACTGACAGCTTTGGCTAATTAGACACATGAGTCAAATAAAAGGTTTTCTCTTTTTTGCAACTTTATGAATCATGTCTATGAAAAGTCCTTCTAAATACTTAGAGAAAAAGAAATTTAAAAGAAAGTTAGTGCTCTCTGGTATTAACTTTACATGGGGGAAGGTACAATCTATGTATTTTAATTATCTAGCAATCATGACAGAAATGACATATGGTATACACACAAAACCCTTGCGTGAAATGGGATCTAGAAAATATAGCAAACTACATCGAGTTCAGGCAACACAAACTCCTGGACTAGCTGCAAATTCCAACCAACCACTCCCCACCTTCACCTTAGGGCAACAGCTAATGGAGTGGCACAGAATTGGTACAGTGTATGGGGCATGGACAGGAAAAGGAGCGTGTGTTGATACCTCAGAGGGCTGGTGAGTGGGAGAACAGGAGCATGGAGTAGGTCACAATAATCACAGCCATCTGACAGGTTGGAAGCTCCTTTACCTCTGCTCAGTTTTCCTGAGATTATTGATCTAATTCAAAATGATAGAAAGAAGCTACTACTCAATATTCACTTCCATTAGAAATGTACCCAAAGCATAGAAATAGGCACTGATGATGCTTCTGCCATCCTCCTTGTTTATTTGGCATGCACAGATGATGGAGAAATCTGTTCTATAAAATGTGGGAAGTAATCTGTTCTTACATCAAAGAAAGAGGATATATAAGAAAATTTGACAGTCTGGATCACAGGCTCTGTCTGATGTGCTGCAAGGTGCAGCAGCTGCACTCTACCTGCCACTCTGCATAGGCAGGACTGCAGAGCCCAGTGTTACGGGCGTCAGAATGTGACCTAGACACAACAAAAGTAGATCTTCAGCTTGCTTCAGCTCCATTTTACAAGGGAAAAATTAAATTATTACAGGACATTGCAATCCTAAGAGAGACAGAATCTCTCCCGTCATGCACCAAGGGTCCTCACCGGTCATATTCCGCCTTGGAAATGGAGGAAAATCAACACTTTGTGTTGATTAGACTAGAACTTTCCTAGAACTAGACTTCCTAGACTAGAACTACCTAGAACTTTCCAGGTTTTGATGTTAGAGCAACAGCAATTTAATTTTATAGAGGTATAAAGGGGAGGAAGAAAAGGAAAAAGAACATGTGAAAGGGGAGGTGTAGCATGTGTTGTACTTGATTTCATCCTCTCAATGTGCTGACATATAGGCCCTTCATAATGTACCATAAAGGCTTTCAATTATGCTGCATATATTATGACTATAATTAATATAACTTTCTTTTTATTGCTTTATAAACTGAATATATACGGAAAATCTATTGAAGTGGTTCTGTGGTTCAAGTGTACAGGGAAATTGATTAATTTTATAAATGACACCCCTCTAGTTTCTGCTAGAACTGCCACCAGTACAAAAATTAAATACTGTGATTTTATACTTGTATCCATTTACATGGTCTTGTAGTTATGTTATTATTCCCTAAACCTAACTATTGGAAAAGCCTTTCAAGTTATACTTTTCATGCAGTATTGAAAACATAGCTAAAATTCAGTAGTTAAGCGAAGAGCACCAACATACAAAGAATACTTTTGACTTTTTCAAAATTATATTAAAGGAAAAACAACTCAGTGAAAAGAATACAGAAACAGGAATGAGACAAAGCAAATAATAAAAAAACTATAATTGCAATAACAGTCAGATACTTCCCTGAAAAACAACATGAATAGAAAGTGCTATAAAATAAAACACAGATAATATGGATAAATTATATTAGTAAGTTATAACACACAATAGTTTACTGTAGTTGCACATAATTTGTTCAATTAAATATGTACTTGGGCAGAATAATTATTAATGTAAAGAGGATTTCCCATCTATGTGAGATGGTTTACTTTGTGGTCAATCCTATTAGTCAGCTCTAGGCTGACACTGTAACCTCCACACAGAAAACACTTACACAGACCATTGCCAATACAGAGGAGAACATGGAAGATGAACAGACAGAGAAAGACATCCCTGAATACTACAGTGCCATTGCTGCAGCTAAAAACCATACTGAACATAAAGAAACTGATTCCAAAATACTCTTAATATATAAAATTCCTTTAAGGATCTAGAGCACTGGCTGAATAAGCCTATACTCAAGTATTCATTCAAACACTTCAGACTTTCTCCCGAACTGTTGTATCTCCATTTCTGCCCACAGAAAATACAAGAGTGAAACTCTTGTATTTCACTGCCTATATTTCACAGTAACCACAGCTGCACTAACAGCACCACTTCAGGATACATGCTACTGTTCTAAGGCACAGAAAATATGGAAAACACTTCCAAAATCTTGCCTTTCATCTGTTCCCTCACATCCATCAGATTCATCACACCTGCTTGAATTCAGCCACCATCACCCAGAATATCATTGACTCACCACTTCCACAAAGAACAGCATCCTGTCCTCATTTATTGCCAGGGTTCTGTAGTTATTCTCCTGCCTAGGCACTTCCCATGAAGAGCACATTCACAATTACATTCAGAATTTAGTATTTCCTTTCATTTCTACCTTACTCAGCTATTTTGAATGAATATGTGATCCATCAACTGTTCTGTTAGAAAAGAGCTGATTAAGACATGGAAAACCAAAATACTGAAGCACATCCATTTTGTAGCATTCAAAATAATTTTTTTTTGTAGCTTGAGGAGATTTTTAAAATTCAGTTTTACCTTGCTACTTCAGCTTTGTTAAAGGTCCAAAATTAGAAAATCTCATAGTCCATTCTAATTTTTCAAAACATCTCCAACTTTACAAACAGGATTCAAAAGTTTCAAAAGGTTTAAAAATTGTAGAATGATAAACCCAAATATTAAAAAGTGAATGAAAAACTATTCATCATACTACTTTCAAGAACATAAACACACAAATCTGATGCCACAAAATTTTTAATTTTTCAAAACTATCTTAAAGTATCAGATCAAAAAGAAACTACACTGATTATTTTGAAAACACCTTTCCTGTAGAACACTCCAATTCTCATAAAGTCCTCTATTTCTAAAAATGCATATTAGCATATACGTTGCAATTTGCCCAGTTAGATCCCATGTTGCCACCTATCCAGAGCATCTTCAGACACTATGATAGCCACTTTTGCTAGCAAAGCAAAAAGTTTAGTACTTGCCTCCCAAAATCTTGACCCAACAGCAGAAGGAGCTGGGCTGTGCCCTTAACATGATTAACATGAAATACAGATATTTCCAGTGTTTCATTAGCTGGGCAGACAAGACAAGCATCCAAACTTTCAAAGTGTCTACTAATCTTAGATATCTAAATTGAGACTTTAGAGAGTTACAGACTATTTCTGACTTGAGTTTCACTCAGCTGGAGCTTTGTGCTCTCAGATACATATCAGCGGCTCTCTGAGGGAAACACAGACAATATGAAGTAGGGAGTATTGAATGTAACTGCAAACAGTACATAAGGAAGTACCAAAAAAAAAAAAAGGGAAAGATTTTCTAATATCTCTTAATATTATTTGGTTTCCTTAGATGGAAATAAACTTTATAGAATAGGCATTTATCTATTGAAACATTCAAAAAATAAATAAAAATAGGAATTATTCCTTCTTGAGTTAAACACTGAATTTTGTATGCCATTCTGAGAAATAAAACCTTTGGATTTCTGTTATTCTCAATAAATTAGAATAAAGCTCAGAATTACCCAATTCTATGATTATATACCTCAAACTTCAGCATCCTATCAAACCACTAAATCAAAAGACTTACAGACTTCACTAAAAAATCCTAATCTTAAACTCATGATGATTTTGATCTGAAACTGGGAAAGTGAGAAAGTCAGTTCTGTATGGTTCCTATTTGGACAATTATTCCATTGTGTATGTGCACTGGTCATCTGAGCAGCTAACTCTGGCTCTTGAATTTCCTGCTGGGAGCAAGGCACCACAACTTTTTGACAGCCTAATCTTTTATGAAGTTTAGAAAAAAGGAATTTCTTTCTTCCCTGTCTCCCCTATCAACAATTTTCACTGTCTTGTAAAAATAATAAGGTTTTTAGAAACTTTGGTCTGTGTATTTTGACAGTTCATGTTCCCTTGTCATTGTACTTTTGCAAAGTATTCTGCATTCTACAGTCAAGATTTTTAGTTTTCCATTTATCCAAAGGATTGAATCTTTCAAAGTAGTCAAGTACAACAACTACAGAAAATAGAAGATTATATATTGTAAATGGTTGTTCTGATGAGCAAACAAGCAACGTCTCATGCACTGCAAAATGGAGCCAACATGGCCACTGAAGAGACAAAAATATTCTCCATCTCCTCTACCAATACCATAAACCATTTCTGTGAGACCTAGAAACAGTCTGCTTGGATTTTATGCATATTTTTATGGTACCCTCAACATATACAACTTGGAAGTAACATGAATGTGACATTTCCAAACTTGTTTAACACCAGTTTTGCACTGCTTCCATTCCATTTGCCTTTCCTTTTCACTATGTTGGGCCACAACTGAGCACTTTTGAAAAATCACACTTTGGAATTTTAAATAACATGGAAAGGTGTACAAAACCCAATTTCTTCAGTTTATTACAGAAGTACCCTTCAAAAGAAAACATTCACATAATGAACTTTCTTCTCAGTGAGAGTGAAGAACAAAATTGAGTAACATCAGTACAAAGAATACAACATGAGTAAAATATCAGAGGGATATCTGGGGAAGTTATATATGAAAGTTAGTGCATAAGAAATAAGCAGTCGTAACATCCAAGCACACAGGTAATAAAATCTATCAACTCTACACACAAGTGTGACACTTGAAAAAATGTTTACTCTCAACAGCACGAACATAACTGGAGGCCAAGATTGGACCTTTCTGAAAATTTGACTCTACCAGTCTAGCTTACCAGATAAATATACATGTATATATCAAATTCAACTCATATAAAATTTCCAAAAGCTAAAAAAATGGAATATGATTATGAAATTCTGTTCCTGCCTAGACTGAGATGTATAGCATTAAACAAAAAACATAGCTAGTTTAACAAGAAATTTCTGTTAGAGGTAGCTAGCACTGCAGTAAGAGTTGTATATGCAGCAAAAAGCACAACATTAATATCAATGAAATGTTTACATACTGAAAGTTGTCCAGACAAGAACTGTGGAACATCCCTTAACATGCCAGGACTCATAGGAGAAGTCACTGAAATAGAAGGTCGGTCCATTTTTTGAGATTCAAATGAACTAGAACCTGTAATTGTAAACAAAAATATTATATAAATAGTAGCAGTCATGCATATATTTCAACATTCTTTAAACAGAAATTGTAGAAATATAACCAAACATGCAGTAAAGTTGTGATAAATATCACATTTTAAAATATATTTAAAATTACCAAAAAATGATACTCAATCTTTTGGTGATCAGATGCAATCAGGAGCTTTTATTTATAGAATGGAATATAGATTATTCAGATATTTCTGACTGCAATTATGTCAGTAAGTTGAAGGCCCAAAAATAAACACTTTACTGTGGTCAAATGAATTCAGTCTTCTGACTTATTATCTTGTACAATCAGACTAATTTTTAATTAGATTTTTACAAGAATATCAAGATGTATGTTATGTCTTTTGTGCATTTTGTTTCAAATCTACAAGGTCTGAAAATGGTCAGAGGACAAGTTTGACAAACAAAACATAGAGGAAAAGTGAAGTATTTTTGTAAATACGAAAGAAAATCCACATCTCACAAAACACAAAATGAATTTTAAGAATTGGGCAACGAGTAAAAAGTCATTGAAGGAGTTTTTCATATTATTATAATCAAGCTTATGCCATTTCATTTATTTATGGCTTTTATTATAATAGTGTTCTAAAACAATGATAAAAAATAACTCCAGGCTGAAATCCATCTTATCAGATCCAAGCCAAAGAACAAGTTATTCTTCCCTACATGAAATATGGGTTTAGTCAATTTAAGTAGCACTGGGTGGCTTTAATAAAGTAAGGGTATTCTGAGTTCAAAGGAGCTATCACTCAGGCTGTAAACAAAGAACATTTCTTTCCCATTTTTAGTTTATAAGATACAATTAAAATGCAAAGCAAGAGAACAGGAAATTAAAAATCACTATTAATGTTCTATATATGTTAGTTAGAATTATACTTTCTTCAATCAAAACTCACCTAAGCTTATAACCAATGTTGAACCTAAATCACAATATCCTGAGTTTTGATAGCTTATTATTAAACAAAGGTAGATAGATAGTACAGTAAGATGACATATTGAGACAAATATAGACAAAATGACAAGACCTATACCGACTGCAGAGGACATTTTTCATTCTATTTGTGCTTACGTAAAAGAGAGAGAAGATTTTCCTACCCCACAATTGAAACTTACTGGACTCCAGCTGTGCATGTGTGCTGTCGGGTATTCTGGGAATGTCCCTGAAATCAGAAAAATTAAGACAGGCTGATCCTTTATCTAACGAGCATTTTTAAATTTCAGTTACACTGTAACACTTCCCAATCCACCCTGGAATGCCTCAGGACTGGTGCATGATCTGCTGGCTGCCTTCAGCCATTGGGGTGATCATCTGTTATCCAGCATAAATAATTTCAGTGTCAAACTAAATCCTAGAGAAAAGATTTGGTGGATGCCGGAGACAGGCTGCACAGTCACAAATAAAATAATTCAGTAAATAAAAAAAAATCTCAGAGTTAATGGTAGATTAAAACTGTAAGTAGTAGATTTTACAATGACATTATACATTAATTAAATTTACTGGACCCTCACTGAGACATACTCGGTTGCCAATCCTGGCTATCCCAGTACATTCCTTGCTGTCCTTGAACCAAAAATTTAATCAATCTTACCTTTTCCATAACCAAATAAAATGTATAAGTTAATTTGGCAAAATTGCATTCTTTCATATACAAGACATGTTGCAACACCTGTATTAAATTTTGTGCAGAACCACATAATTTTAAAGCACTCAATCACATCCCCCCAAGCAAAGGAATATATTATTCCTCTGAAGGGCAAACATTACTGTATGCTAATAAAAACTATCAATATGCTAATAAACTATTTCAGAACTATTTGAGCAAAACCAAGCAAGACGAAGAGCTTCAGCTCTGCGTCACAGCAAAACCAATATTTACAATCCTGTTGTGTGTGTCAGCACAGTTGGCTTCTCCAAGGCCACAGCCAGTCCTGAGGGGTGGCCATGGTCAGGAGAGGCTGGGGCTGGCTCCTTGGTAACATAACATATTTGTGATAACATATGTAATAAAGGACAAAACAGCTGTGCAGCAGCTGTGAGAGAAAACAAGAGGAAAAGGCCATGAGAGAAAGGTCGCTGCAGACACCAAGGTCAGGGAAGAAGGTGGAGGAGGAGGACTGGCTGCAACTCCCTTTCTCCATGCCATGGACTGCTTGGCAGAGAGGGAGGCAGAAAAATCAGGAAAAAATTAGCGAAGGTGAGCCTGGGAAGAAGAGAGGTAAGGGTAAGGAGGCTTTGGTTTTATTTCTCACTATCATTTTCTTTTATTAATTCCTAACAAATCAATCTTCCTCAAGTTTGTTTCGCCCACAATGGTCCATATGAGTGGCCCATAAACTTTTCCAGCTTATTTCCTCCCCCAGTCCTGCTGAGGAGGGAAATGGAGAGAGCAAGTCTTTGGTGCTCAGTCAAGGTCAACACACCACAAAGGTAAATGAAAAGGAAGGGGAAATGAAAAATGTTCCAGTGATATCTACTGTCCCATACAATTAAAGAGTCAGTATGATATATAAATAACTTATCTATTTCCTTTAGAAAAGCTTTTCCAGAATGCCTTTAGTATATCTTTTCCAAACATTTTTCAAGACTCACTAGAAAGACAGCTTTACTAAGTAGACTGAGGAATCTTTCCAAGTTGATGTACAGTATCCAATAATTGAAATAAATCAGAAGGCATGAAACTGTTCTAAGTGCCCACTATAGACAAGAAAAAAATCTCTGTTGTTAGTACCCAAAACTTGTGAGAAACTCACAAGCTCTATTGAAGAAGCAAATATTTAAGTTTGTATATTTGATATAAGGAGAATTTATAACAGGATCCAATACTCGCCTAGTCATTGACTCAGAAATTCACTCTTGAGCTTAACTCAGAAATACAAAACAATTTCTTCTACCACATGAGTCTGAAAAGAAAACCTTGAAAAAAATATATAATATAAAATCATTCTGAACAGAGTGAATAAGAGTTTTCTATAGATAGCTGAAAAAATAAACTTGAGAGCTTTGAACATTATCATTTATGCTCCTAAAGCATACAGATCCCTGTATTTCATGGTAGTATGAATGGTATTTCTTACAAGGAACTCTCTTAGAGATAAACAGATGGAGGAGAAGTAAAATTAGTTTCATAATGACTCTTTGCATAGTAAGTTATGTTCCACTGCAAACGGATTGTATAGTGCATCATTTCTTCCAAATTCAAAACTGAAGAAACCATGAAAATAACGTGCATTTTAAGTTATCTGTTTCTGAGAATTAGAAGGCAGAAAATAGGTAAGTTCCTGTGTATAAGGAACAGCCAGCTCATACTGATTAGCAACTGGGCCATCAATTTTTATTTCAAGATGAAAAAAGTGGTAAATTGCAAGACAAACTGGAATGTTTTGTTTTCTTGGGATTTTTTCAGAATGGCTTTCAATTTTATCTGCCTTGTCAGCTTAGCTAGTCATCTTCAGTTTTCACAGCCCATAATAAAGAGAAAAACTAATAACTGTGTTTACTGGAATTTGGTTTCATTCTCAGAACATCCGGATGTGAACAGGTTCTCAGCTAAGTTAATTGCTGGTAACTGAAGATTTCTTGCACTATTTGAAGTGTTGCCATGAAATCATCAAGAAATTCTCCTCATAAATAATAAGATTTATCTCAATGCTCAAGCAAAATCCTTCAACTGGGCATCAATAATTCTAATAAAATAAATATCACTTCTGATATCTAGGAAATAACTTTTAAATATTGTACATACACTGAAACTTTATTTCCAAGAGCAGAACAGAATCCTATGAAGTTATGGTTCCTTGGACAAGCATAGGCTATTAATTTTTATTGTCCATTTGATTATGAACTGAAATCTTCTAAACTGAAAAAAGTAGTAGTCTATCCAGTTCATCAGCTCTAACCTCATGAAAAACATTTCTGACATTATGCTGTTAATGTCAAACTCCAAAGAGTTACACACACCTAACCAGAATCTAAAACCTACCAATTCCTACAAGTATTCATCACTGAGACTCTTTTACATCTACTGCAAAATGGCACAGGGAATCAAACACACTGAACAACTCTTTTATCACTGATCTAGCTCAGTTCTTCAGACTATGAGGCAAGTGGTTAATGCAGAAAAAGGCATCTTGAGAGCCCACATCGCTTTGTTTAAGGAATTACAGATGAGCTGCTCGAGTGACAGCAACATAACAGAAGACAAGGTGATAAGGTGAACAAGGGACAACAAATATAAAAGCACAGGAAATAATACAGGAGATTTTACACAATGAAGAGAATGCAGAAAGATTTTTTAAAATGGGTATTTTCAAGATGTGAATTGTTCCTTGAAACTTTTGCTATAAACTTCTATTTGAGAGATTCTATGAAAGGTTTGTGTATGAAATTAATTTGAGACCTCCTTTCTGAGACAAGTAATGTAGTCTGTCTCTTAGCATTAGTATTATACCCACACCTCCCAAGTTATGCAAAGCTCTTTAAAGATAGGACAGATGATACAGTCATTACCTTAAAGGGGTTGCAATTCCATATGTATGCAGGATATAACCTCTCATCTCACTGACAAGATAAAGCTGGTTTTTTGTTATTATCAAATTTGTTTAAAATTGTCATACCAAATTAAGTTCCTACACCTCAGGTTCCTGATGTGTCCAACACAATAAGTTCCTATTATAGCTGAAACTGTAACAGTCATCCTCACTGAAATGCCCTTCTAAGATTACATAGTTCAGGATTTTTTTAGTACTTCTTAATTTTTAGTCATGTTTTCTTGTATTAAGTTCAGGTGCATCTCATACAAAATAAAGGGATATATATATTTATTAAAATGTAATTACAGAATCCTAAAACAGCCCAGGTTGGAAGTGATCTTGAAAGATCATCTGGTCCAAGCTAAAATGGAAAAGGGAATCTAGACAATATTACCTATCACCTTTTCCAGTTGTGCCCTGTATATCACAAAAAATTCTGGGGGAAAAAAATGAAAATTTTTAATAACAATAAGTATCTTCAAAATCAGTGATAATCATTCCCCTCTTCACAACCCTGATGTGACCAGCTATGGAACTTCTAATGGAGAATTGAAAACATGATGCATATGCCTTTAGGGTGTAGGAACTTGGAAGAAAAAGAACAGTTGAAGAAGGGGGAGTACTCACAGTCCAGTACAACAAAGCATCTACTGCTATGCAAGAAAAAATTAAGTTTAGACATTGAGAGGTAGGTTTGAAGGTTAATAAAAATGGGCAATGTACAGCACCAAAGAAAAAGTCCCGTACAATTCTAACTATTCATTCAGATCTGCTCTGTATTACATAACAAGCAATAATTTAACAGCTCCATAGATGGTGATGTGAATGTGGATTTGACACCTCCCAAAGCATATTGATTTTTTTCATTAGCATACTATACTTCACACAAAATTCTACATTGCAGACTCTCAATAAATAGAGTTCATCATCAGTTCATAGACCAAATATGATCTTATAATTTTATGTATATATTATAAAAAATGTGAATGGAGAAATAAAAATCAACAGTCAAGAATTACAACAATGAGTATAACCACAGTTTCAGAGCCAATATAGGCTGGCTCACCAACTGAAAAGCCAGAGAAAGCTGGCTTCTTTTCTATTTTTAACCATAACCATAGCAGATGATGCCCGAGACTCTGAGAATACAGGATTTCACACCAGTTCTTTTTACTCACTGGCATGATCTATCATTTTAGCTACACTTTTGGTTTACAGAATTTTGCATAAGATTTTTCTGTTTACAGTGTTAATGAATGTTTGATATACTCCATCCTAAAAGTGAACCATTTTATCATATTTAATATAAAAAATACATCAAATTACTTACCCTATTGGTCTTGAAACTACAAGCTCTACTTGTGGCTCAGGTTTGGATTCTAAAATTATATTATACACCTCCTCAAAGGTGGCTCCTTGTAGTATCCTTCCATTCCATTCTAATACTTCATCACCTGTAAGACAAGTAATAACACCCTGCTTAGGAAGTTTGCTGTGGACAGCACGTACAATAACAACTTAACCCATTCTACTGTCAGTTTTTTGGATTGTGATACCTGTGTTATAGAACAAGTTATAGAACAAGTTTGGAGGCCTTCATGCAGGAAAGTCCTGCATGATTAATTAAATTTAAATTAAAGGTCTTCTGCAGCTCACCTTCAAATATGTAAAGTTCTGTGAAACAATAATATAACCAGTAGGACCCCTACTGAGTCAGATGCTGCTCTTACTCACTTCGGCAGCTGTGGCTTACAGAAATCCCAACATGCTCTTTAGAAAATTCATAACTAAAACATCATATCTCATCAACTTGGTTCAGATAGTTCTTATGTTAATAGTTAATGTTTCTTGAACATTCTCCAGTCTAGCAATCTATGGTTTGCTTGCTGGAACAGAAGCAGCTTCCTAGCCAAGGTGGTTCTGCTCATACCTTTGTAATAGCTTGGTTTGCTCTAAACAAAATGGACACCACAAAATGACTGGGGACGACATCAGTGGAATATTACTTTGAGTATAAAAATGAGCAAAAATGTTAAAATATTTTTTTAACAACCTGAGAATATATATTTCACAAAAGCAACCATCTAGTAACAGTGTCAGGTTGAATTCTGCAGTATTTCATCACATCTATTTAATATAATTTCACATGTAATTAAACTTGCTCACTTGTTATCACCTTCAGAAAAGAAACTCAGCAGTATAGATGTACAGTAGATACATACCTGGTCTAAGATGCCCCACTGTATCAGCTAAGCTTCCTTTTTTAACTTTGGTGATAAATGCGCAGAGTCGACCTGATTCAGTCATCTTTCCTCCTACTACCTGTTTCAAATAGGAAGTATTTTCACAGTATGAAAATTACTTAAAATTATTTAAATGTCCTGGCAAAAGAAAGAAGAATTCAGCTTTTTCCTTGGATTATATGCAGTCCAGGTAACACATATACACTTGAAAAAAACACCACAGAAGCTTGGCTATGACAGGTGTATTTTTGTAGATATTCTGGTAATTTGTACAATTGAAAAACAATGGAAATAGAGAATCCTAAAGCTTTTAAATTTTAGCAAATACATGTATAATATCTCATTGTATTATAAATTACCACCTAAAACTATTTAAATTATTGGTCATTTGATTGCTCACTTCACTATTTTTTAACTGGAAAAAGATATATTAATATAACAGAACTCAGGATGTTCACACTAAGCAATGAAATTCCCTTTGGCTTGGCAAGTCAGATGAAAACACTCGTCACACTGAAAATTTCTGTACAGGGAACCTCAACAGGTTTGACCTTAATACTTATCTTAGAATCAGACTTACATGTCAGAATCAGTCATAACTGAATAATCTTCAAATTCTTAAGGTTTCTTAACAGTCTTCATACTGGGATTTAAAATCTGTAATACTAAATCCAGTTTAGTTTACTTTCAATATGTAAATATTTGAAAATTCAGGTCATGGATAACTGTTGGAAATCACTCTTTCCAGATGTCTATTGAGATTAAAAAGTACTTACTCTTGAATCTGAACTATTAATGAATCTCACTGAAGAGTTCATCATAATATGAGACTTTAGAAATTTTAACATAGATGTTTAACAAAAAGTGCTTCCTAATGGCATTGTTGATGTCTTCTCTTGCATTTTCTGACAATAAGACTAAAATAAACATATAAAACTTGATGTTCAACTGGCTTCTCCGCTGACTTCAAATAAAAATATTTATTAATTCAATAAAAATTTAAAATATTTCCAAAACATGTTAGTATATGTAATACATAATTACACTGATTTAATCCTTACTCATAGGGTGTGACAATAACCTAATCTGTATAACTGAGGTGAAGAGTCATGCTAAATAGAGAACAGAAAATTTAAACTTCTTAATAATTTCTCACAGTAAGGATATGGAATCAAAATAAAGGTTTCTTTCACTGTTTATAGTTTGTTCTCATTCTTGTACTAATATTTCTGTAACTGCAAATAATAATATCACACAAAATTGAGATCAATATATGAGCTAGAAATAATTCACAATGTGTTTAAAGAGCACTGCATCATGAAAAAGAGGTTAACACATAAAAAAGAGTGCATTATTTTGTGATAAAAACCAATAATATTAAACAATTTTCCATTTTGTGTTTTTAAAATGTGGCAAAACAATCAGAGGAGAGAAAAATTCAAAAAGAGGAAGTTCCATTGGCATGCTCTGATCTGGATTGAAATGTCATTAACTCACAGATGTCCCCCAGGTCTTCAAGAGAGATAATTTATTTTTCACTTTTCTTCTCTTTCTTGGGAAATAGGAGCTATACCATGGTGCAATGCTCCATACTGAAGAACACAGACAGGACTTGTCTTCCCTAGCAAGGGGGCAATTTGTACTTTGCTAAGACATTCTCATAAAGCTTCTGAAAACATGTCTAGTCTTCCAGAAAAATACAATTTTTTTATTCTGCCAAGGATCCTGCAAAATTACTTAAGGTAAATGAATATAAAATGTCTATATTGTAATTTTGAGAATGATAAGGCATTATCAATATTAGTATGCATACATTATATAATATGAGAATACTTTAATTATAAAAGTAGCTAGTTTAACGGAGAGAGCTGTTAGTTTCAAAATTGTTCATCACCAACCTTCAATCCAAGCATTGCTCCTGAATCTCTAGGCACACTTCCATCCTTTAGTCGCTTATTTAACAAAATCCGACCAATGAGACGATCTCCATCTTTGGATGGTTGCCAAGTTACTGGATGCTATTATATGGTGTTAATGGAAAATAGAGTGAATAGCATTTTAATGAAAAATATTTCAGTAATACTTTTCATTTGCTGATATATTTTAAAAATGCTATGAACGTATTATGATTACACTAAAATTTAATGTAAAAAATGACAGAATTCTGTGCCAGAAAATATTTATTTAGACATATTGTTCATCAAAATGGATGTCTAATATTTAATAATATTATCTATTTTACTAAATCCAATTTGTAAATATCTAGAATGGTCTTTCAATATCGATTTGACAGATATAGACAACTACACATAGTTATCTACAGTCAATAAGAATCACATATGAGTATTGAGAAAAACATTGCTAAAAGTCTAGTGTAAGAGTAATACTGGAAAAGAAGTTTAACTCAAACTGAAAGTTTGATATAAGAAATGTCTTATTTTTCCACTACTTTAAACTTTTCCATTTTTATCCAAGACCAAAAAATATTTTTAGTGTTTTACTTTCTCTCAGTAATAGTAGATTAAAATTTAAAAATACTGTTAAAAGGTATATTCACTACTTCATGTTAATATTTTGCTTCTTTCTTGGAACAATTAATTCACCTATGAAGCACAGTTACAGTGAGAATTATTATTCAATTACTATACATGGGCACAGTTATACTTGTCTATTGGCCTAATTAATGAATTGTTAAGATTTTCTTTTGTGTAATCATAGTACTTTCTCACAGAATAATATTATTTCATGCTCCATTTCATGCAAAATTAGCAGGCACAGATAAATCTGCTCCCATTACAACTAATAACTCTAAAAAGATTTATCATAATCTCCACCAAAGAGAAAGCAAAAATAAAAAATACCAAAGCAGATGGCAAAGCCTTTAATTCTGCACAGTACTGCACAAAAATTACATGGCAACAAAACAAATGAACAACCATGACAGTGAAAGGGAAAAAAGAAAAACAACTTTTCTGTGCAGAGAGACCCAATTTTCTCCCTTTTTCACCTGGGGTTTAAACTATTAATTTAATTTCAGCCCCAGGAGTTTAGAAATAGTAAATCAAACAAGCCAATTGGTAGAATCCTTATTGTTAATTACTTTAATCTTTAAGGTAATATCAAGATATGCTAATTTGCAAACAAAAGAACATTCCTTTATGCCTCTCAATTTTTTTTCTTAGGCTGCCAAACAGTAAAAGCTGTAAGCATGCAAAGACTTTTCATTTGTTTTTCTTTTCTGCACCTTAAGAAATGCTATATTGTCTCTAGAAACACCCTATCTTTTATTTTATGCACTATTTTAATGAGTGACAGAGAGCAAACAAAGACCAAATGAGCAGGTTAAGATGCAGGCTCCATAATCTCAGTACCTTCTCACTATGGCTATGTTCCTCGTTTAGAGTTGTGCTACTACACGTATCTACCCCAGAGTCTTTTATCTGAGGCTCAGACCATTCCAAGTCCTCTTCCAAAGAGTGGCCACCAAAGGACACCATTTTCTTTTGCCTCTCGGATAAGGTGTTAGAATCCGACAAAACTGCCTGCTCACTAGTTTTTCTTTTTCCCCTTTGACTGTCCCCTATAGGTGTGGGATAAAAAAAGGATACAAAAAAAGAAAACATGCAAAGGTGTAAATAAAACCAAGGAAATGTAAAATGATAAAGGAAACTAAATGGTAAGGCTCCACATGTCTCACCAAAGACATTGGGGATGCCTCACTGCTATGCCAAGACGTATGGTCCAACCAGTTGTAATCCATGTCTCCTGCGAGAATCAGACAGACAAGATAGTGCAGTAAAGGAAAGGTGAAAGAAAGGACAAAGATACAGTAAAATTGTAAAAACTTCTGATTATCCTATCTGATCCATAACCTCTGCCAGCTGGACTTGCAAAGGGCTTCCAAGAAAAAGTTGAGGCTCCAACAACAGAGTACATGGAATATGAAAAACAGTGAGGAAGGAGATACATTTGTGTGTCTCTACGTGTGCACAAAATTATGTACATTGCAAAACATCATTGCGCCAGATTTATTAACTGTCCCTATAAAATTATTTACAGTAAATTAAATGAAAAGGCAAATTGTATTTCTAACAGAATATCTAGAAGGGAAAGCATTTGAATACAGAATGTCTTAAGGAACTTATTTCTTTGTTTTTCTAACACAAATTAGTATTTATTCTAATTAATCACATCAATAAAATACTTAAAACAATGGCACTCTGTACTCACTTTGCAGTAGATGATGTTAAGGAATATTAAATGAAAAAAAATCTAGAAACTATATTGAGATTAAAAAGCATATTAACTTTGCTTTGTCTACTGGTTAAATATAAGGATGAATTCTAGGAAGTACAGGTACTCCCCAAATGGGAGTCTTTAGGGTTTTGACAAAACATAAATATTTCATAGAGTCAGAATTTAACCTCTAGGGCAGACACGCAGTAGAAAGAAAGGTTTGAAAAAGAGTTTAAGGAGAGATCTAAATTAATGCTGCTGTCCAAAGAATTAGGGAATGACTCAAGTATTTTAATAAAACATTCTCTTTAATGTAGGTACTTTAAACTGTAAATTATGCCCACATATTCTGCACTATTATGTTTCTCTCTTTTTTTCCCCCTCACCATTGTTACTACATGTTACATGAAAAATATTTTGTTACTGCATGCTACATAATATTTTTACATTACTGTACGCAGGAAACAAATGTTTAGTTTTCTATCAAATGTGACCAAACTAAAGCAAAGTACTTCAGGGTTCCTTAATACAGACCTCAAAACATTTTTCTATTTCTGTTACTTCAGATCCTGCTTCAATATTGCTCCACCTATTCCTCCGGAACTACATCAGTAGGGTGGTGAAATGTAACTAACAAGTCTTAGCATTGTCATAACACTTGTCTAGAAAACTTTACAGAAAGGATGTGAAGATACAGCCCTATAAAACTACAAAAAAAAACTAATAGAGGCTTTAGTAAAGTAAAACATTCTCCTTGGAGAGGTATCACAGAATTATCTAGGTTGGAAAAGCCCTTTGAGATCAAGTCCAACCAAGTATATTGTATATGTACAATGCAGAAATACATTTTTTTCATTTGTTTCCTCCTAAAATAGAGATTTGCATATGCTGTATGAAAAAAAATCAAGTCTCATTTTCATTTTAAAGAAGGAAATATCCAAAATACAAAGGCTTTGTTTTCAAAAAGATGCTTTAAACTTAGTCCTTTACATGTTGCAGAAATCTTGTAGCATATTAAATAGCCTTTTCTTTCATAAAAACAGGGATAAAGTAACTTCATAAAATTATTTTGAGGCTCAATTAATTAATATTTTGTAAATAATAAATAGGCTGTAAATTAGTTTACATAACATAGTTAATAGATAACTATGTTTCTTGACTCTTGAAAGGAAGATAACATTTAAAAACGGGAAATTCTTACCAAAACTGCTTTGCCATGAATATTAACATCTTGCCTGTATTACAGATAAAAGTGTGGCTATCCTGCTAAAGGGGAAAGAAATACTCTTTTGAAAGCTAGTAACGTTTTGCTAAAGGTACTTCTGCAACAGGAATTTCCAGTGCTACTTTTGCCTCCAGACATTGCTTCACGGAGTACTGAGTGAAATCATCAGTGAGCTCATGAAGATCTAGCCCTTAATCATAAATATACATTTAGAGATATCCAGAAGACAGCAAGAGTTCCAGCCTACATATTGCCTGTTTTACAAATTTATTGGGGCCTTTAAGCACTGGTCCCAGGCACATCTGCTTGTGTAGCTGGATTCTGCTTACTCCAAGTCCTCTTACCCATTTATTACTGTATGGTACATCCACAAACCATATGTGTCCAAGATTAGATTCAGTTATTTTGCAAAAATAGTTACTCTTCATCAAATGATAAGCCCTGGAACTAAAGCTGCAAAGAGGAACACTTGCAAAATTGAGCCTGTTACCTGATAAAAGCACTCCCTCTTCCTGTTTGACCATTTTCTGTTCTCCCTTTCAAACAAGATGTAGAAAGCTTTCTTTTTGTTTTAGTTGTGTCTCACAGTAAGTACTAAATAATTGGCATTTATAAAATGAAAATTAAATGAAAATAAGCAACCACTCCATCCAAACACTGTTTTGGTTTTATCTGTGTAAAACATGTAGTTATATGTTTCCAAAAATTATCATACAAATAAGAAGTTGTAAAGCCATTGTAGATCTTATAGATTTTGCCCTTAACACTCTGTTAAGTGATCTACATGACAGGCATAAATACTATGCAATGTAATAAAAGGATGGTTGTCTGGAAGTAGTGTAATTTCTATGACAGACATGTATGGCTTAGTATACCTACAACTTTTTGAAATACAATGAATGGCTTAATAAAGTCGCTGGACATAAATTTTTCAGTGCAAGTTCTATAAATATTAAAATCTTGACTAGGTAAATGATTTTTAAAATTTTGTAAAACTAAAAGTAATATATATAAAGCACATAGGTCTTTGCCTACAAAAAATAAATTAGAAGTAAATAAACAAAAAAAAATTAATAAATAAAAGTGAAACCATGATCTTTTGTAACAAAGACACCATAGTTGTAACTCTGAGTACCAAAGAATGCACTTGCTGCTCTCTTAGAAATTTCTCTTCCACTATAAAAAATACTTTATTATTGAGAATATATACTTTTAGGGTATGCAGCAGAAATTACTCAGGAAAAAAATGTCACCTCATTGACAAATTACATAAGTTATAATATCAAAACCATCATTCATGGTAAAAGTACCTAATATATTAGTAAAGAAGATACAATCCTAGTTTAGGCCATTATAACAATATTCAGATGCCTTGTGAATTCAGGAGTGCAGCTGGATATAGGAAAGGACATATGTGAGGTCTGCTCTTATTAATGTCAATGAGTTCTATGAGTATATGGAAAGCTTCCATGGACAAATCAGGTTGGGAGAACAACCACATCAGTAACGTAGCTCTTCTGTAGAAACTGGGTTAAGCTGGAGTCTTTGTAACCTGATTGGTATTCAGTGTGTTTTTCTTATTTTCTCTAGACAAAACCAAACAGTCAGAGGAAAAGACTATTTTCTTCTACATTTGGGAACCCCCAGCAAGGAGACCTTCCTGTAGCAATGGGAACTTTGAATGTCAGAGTACATTTTAAAGGAACTTTGGTCAGTTTCTGTTTCCCTTATATTTTAATGTTGGATTATGTCGGGTTTTGTTTCCTGTAATGGCTTTCCCACACAGAATTATGATAACTGAGTATCTTTTATGAAGCACTAAGGAATTCGTATCTAACATACAAGGTGCATGTCTACTCTTTTTTGAATGTTTAAGTTCATGGTCAAGTCCAAAACCATTTATCTTCCAACCAGGCTAGACATAAAGTACTTGGTGTAATTGGCTGTTCTACTCATACAGAATTATTTGGATGCTCTAAAATGCCCAAAATCTTCACATAGGATACAAGCATAACCCAGGCCCTTCCTACCTAACCAAGACCTCTCTAAACTGCCAACTGCTTCCCTTAGTAAACTAAAAATATAATCTTGCTTTGAACCAAATAAACCAAAAA
Source organism: Leptocoma aspasia (assembly GCA_013399835.1). NCBI lineage: Eukaryota > Metazoa > Chordata > Aves > Passeriformes > Nectariniidae > Leptocoma > Leptocoma aspasia. The sequence continues at coordinate 97,992 of VXAX01005164.1, forward strand.
CTTGTCCTCAAATTCAAATCTCACTGCCAAAAAGGACAGGTCATTTAACTTTAAATTCTTCAGGCTGAGAAGACTACCTGACTACACAGCGTATACTGAACATATACTTCTGACTACTTGAGCCAATAATGGTACACATATGTATTTACTCAGAACTGCATATGATTTAACCTTGCAATTAAGTGAGTAATTTCCCCGTCCAAGCTAATTTTCAGCATAAGGGTGCAGTGAGCTGAACACATCCTGTGTGTCTATATCCTTCTCCTAACTGCACAGCTCCCAGTGCAGCCCTGCACCAGAAGGGCTCTGGAGTGAAGTTAAAAGTGAACTACAGCTATTGAAGAATTTCCATTTAAGCAGGTTACTTTCTGTGTTTGCAATACTATCCATCTAGACTGCCATACAGTGGGTGACTCCAAAGAGGAGCTACATAGCTAGAATTGCCTGGAGGTTATATGAGTGGTTAAACAATTTCTTTGTCAGCTCTGGACATTTCAGGGACATTCTAGCTTTTGGTGCAGGAACAAATGTAAAACTGCCTGTAACACAACTGCCTGTAAAGCACAGAAATATTTTCCAACACAGTCACTGATGAAGTTTGAGCACTGATTACAAAAAGAAGCACCTTCCTGCAGGGCTAACAGCAGGCTTTGAAAATTCCTACCATGCATTTCAACATTTCTTGTTGGGAAATAATTATTCCCCTGTACTTGTCAACTTTCAACATGGGACAGCCTAGGAAAATGTCTGAAGGATCTGGTCCTACCAAAGCAAAAGAAGAGAAGCTGTTCTTTATGTAAGGGATATGAAATATATTTTGAGTTTTAATATGTGAAATACAGAGAAATGCAGCAATTAGGAGAAAAATATATAAATCTTCATTAGTGAATAGCAGAGTGCTGCATTCCACAAGGCAGGTGAGAAAAAAGACTGGGGGAGGTGGGAGCAGGAAACTGTGCATACCCATGTGGCAAGAATGATTACATTGACAGCATACAGGCATTGAATAGAGATGCTGCTACCAAAGAAATGTCTCTGGACCCCATGGGCTAGTCACTGAGAACTTAGAAATATCCTGAATTTCTTTGTTTGGTCTTAGGTTTTTTTTAAGGGATACTGTTCAGGGGAAAATATTACTAAAAGATTTTACTTGAAGACCCTGGTTTACCCTCAAAAATTATGTAGCCATGCTTTCAACTACTACTACTACTATTAAAGATATTACTCTTGATGTAAAAGCTTACCTAATATAAAGGTGAAAGGGTATCAGCATGTCTATTTCATTCTGGCTCTCTTTCTGAAACTGAGACTTAGGATCAGTATTAATAGAAGAATATTTACTGGAAGTATTTTTTAAATTATGTTTTGCTGGAAGGATTTAAATTGCAGGAAAGACTTTCTTCAAAATTACATTTTCTAAAACAAAATTATGCTCAGTCTGTTAGTCAAATATATTTTGATAAATGCCTTTCCTTGGAATAAATTGAAAGAAAGCATATCAACATGGCAAATACACTTGGGCACAGATCAGTGCACAAGCTAGATGACTTTATACACTTACAATTATGTCTCTCATATGACATCTCAAGTGTTACCCTATATGCCACACCATGACCTCTATCATATGATTCAGCACACAAACTTAATCAACAAGAAAATGGACAGGTACAGTTTAGTTATGGGAAACAGCCAGACATTTTATACTGTGGTCCAAGACTACCATTGCCAGTTTGTTTCCTTATTAGGATCCAAACTTTTCAGACTTGCACACCTTTGTTATATATTCCCTGCTACTTTAATATGATCAGGGAAAACTAGAACTAATTAAGTATAATATCCTATGGGTTTCTCTCTTGCTTGATTATCTTTAGGATTTTATCTTAGGAAGATGCTTGTTTCAAATTACTCTTTTGATGCTACTCGTAGCATTTGCATTTTTTTCCTTCTGTCATTACAAAATTTAGAGCCTGTACCTGAAAAAGGAAGTTCTTTTGGCAGAATACAAAGGAAAACACACATTGACAAGTTTCAGTAAGACAGTATTTTTGGATCATGCTTAGCAGCAAGTAACCAAAAGCAATTTATTACTTTAATTATTATTTTTAAAATACACCTTTTTTCTTTTTTCTTCCCTCTTCACATCCACAAAGACTACATACGTATTCCTGGGCTGACCTCACACATCTCCCCTGATTGTCTGTTATAACCATGCATCCCTTCACCTTAGGGTTGCAACTGACACCTTGACCACAAGTTCTCCACCATCTCAGGCCTGGAACCAGTATCAGCAATATCAGCTTGCCTATACCTGAATGAGGGACTCATATAAAGAGGAAATAATGCAGGGAAGAATAACCCTATTAAAGAATCACATACCTGGCCCTTGTTTCAGCAGCTTAGTGTTATGTAATACTGTGATAATGTTCTCATTAACTAAAACCAGATAGCCCATTTAGGTGTTCTCAACCAAATCAACCAATCAGGTGAGCCCAACCTTTTTCACAGATTAATCTACTGAAAGTTAACAAGTTATTGGATATAATGCACAGAGGAATTAACTGGTGTCTAAAAGGTGAGGAAAAATGCTGTATTTCCTGAATCACTGAAATCCTGAATCAGAAAAATGAGCCATCTTGACAACTGCTACGGAAGCACAGAATCCAATGGTTCTGTGATGTGTTGGAGCTGCTGCACAACTGGGAACCAAACTGCACATGCACAAGAAATTCCGTCCTCAGACTTTGAAATCAGTCCAGGCAAATTCAACCGTTTTGCTGCCAACAGTAAAACCTGACAAGCCAGTTGGAAATAAGCTTTATAGCCCTCTGGAAGTGAAAGCAGTTCGTAATTGGAGCACTATGAAAATTTGTGAGAAACGGCTGCAAAGTTTAGGAAAGAGGTCTGGGGTTTTGTGTGTTCTCAGTACCTATTTCCATTAGACTTTTATATACACTCACTGAAGGAGGCTGGGTTAAACTGAAGAAATAAGTAGCTTCAGGAAAACTCTATTTAGCATTAGTAGATATATTTGCTTATGCAGTTTACTTCATGCTGGCTTACCCTATACTCAGCTTTCCACAGATATACACTCTTGTTACATCCTGAAGCTGTGACTGTGCCAAAATGACTGTCAGAGTAGCTCCAACAAGGCTGCCTGGCCATCTCCAAGTCTCAGGGCCACAGGATTTAATGCACATTAACTGAATCCTAAATGTGACCCTATTTCTATTTGGACAGAAATAAGCTCTCTACCTTTGAGAGGCAGTGTATGACCAGGTACATTTTCATTCCTTTTAGTAATGGACATGTGTTGACAGGGAGTCTATAATAATGTTTTTATATGCATAGTTCCTTCCAATACTTATTAACAAAAGAAAAAAGAAACCAACAAAGAAAAATAAAAAACCTCCCTTACATTGTGTACTTATTTACTTCAATCTTTACTGCTTTGATGTCAACACTAATTATTACAGAAAATAACCCTAAGCTACTTTGAATCAGTATAACTTAATTAATAAGTAAGCATCAAATTTGCAAAATGAAGACAACAGGAAACCAAGAAAGACAGCAAAGAAATTAATTCTTCGTGAGGCATAATATCAAATTCACAAATAAGGACATGGATTTAACATGCCAGTTGTACTCATGACAGAGCTGTACTAATTTCATCCAGAAAACTATCAACCATAAGTAAAGCTGAAGTAGTGAACACGTCAGGAAGGAAAGACTTCTTAGCTTAGGTTTAAAGAAGCATAAATATATTTATTCATATATTTATATCCCCAAAGTCATGTAGAGCTAATCCTAATGAAAGGAGACTTTGCTAACATAGAGATGGATCCCTTCATAGGCACATCATTATTTAGAATCAATTTCCATCATCAGCCCAGCAGCCACCCATATATCATGACAGAGGATCACCCAGTTGTTTCATTGATCACATCTTTTTCCTCTCTCTCCACTACTTCCAGTCAAGATCACTGACATCTTGCTACCAAAAAGTGATATTAAGAATTACTCATTTTGTGATTTTCAGTAGGAGATAATCAATATAAAAATAATGTATTTAATGTATTTTTATCCAATAGAAAAAATCATCATCAACAAAATAATAATAAATTAAGAATACAAAAACATTTATATTTTTGAAGTGAAACAGTCTTATAAAATAATCAAAGAAGTATCTAAGTTCCAGATACTTGCTGCCTTTTCCTGTTCAGTTTTTAGATTTTGTTTGGTATGAAAAGATATCCTCCACTTTTACCCTTGGACATGGCTGTTACCCTACATGGACAGCTGAAGGGAAGGAGTAATGCAAAAAAAGGTCCAGTTCATGTTTTTAAGCATAGTATTACCAATAATTTCTCACAAACTCTCAGTGGGTATAGAAGACTCTTAATTCACTCTAAATGTCTTGATCACTGATGAGGACATGCACATTTCAGAATAGAAGTAAAAATAACCTTTAAAAGATCCTCTGCATAACATACTTGAACAACTAGTATTTGAATAGTAAATCATCATTCAGGAGTTAAACTGATTTATTTTCTTGTCTATAATTCTCAGTTTACATTATGCAGAAAGACATGGGCAAATTTTAAAATTCTACCTAACAATCAACAGGGAAGTAAAATGGCAAATGTCACATTTTAAACTGTGTGTAACAAAGAAATAGCATTTCTTTACAAGTCATAGCAGTTTTTTTATCTTTAAACCTGACCTAACATTTCACACGTGGAGTACAAATAACTTTCTGGTTGTCTAAACAGGTATAATTTTTAACCTGCTACCTTCTCAAAACTAAACTGCAGGAGACACAACATACAACACTCAAATTTTTAAAATTATTTGCTTTGAGAAACAAGAGCTTAGCAGGTATAAGTTTAATGCATCATCTATCCCTGGCAGCACACATGCCATAAATGATCTAGAAATACGCAGTGCCTCTGCTGATTCAGTTAGCTATAGGGGAAGCAAAAAAAAAAAAACAGTGTAAGAGGCTCTTTCATCACCTTGATACTGCAATAAAAGCCTTTGTAAATGAGTAACTGCATCATTAATTATTGATCTCCCCTTTAGCAGTCATGATGAAGAAAGTAACTTGGTATATGTAAAAACACCTATTGTTTTGAGTTTTGTTACATGTTATTTTTGTCAAACCACCTTCTTTGAAGAAATTAATTACCTCTTTAAAGAGGAACAGAAAGCCTGAAAATGAAACTTCAGAGGATCCCAGAGTAAAAGTCATAATCAACTGTCTTATTTCCTTTCGTACCTTCTGTGCATAAGCTTGACAGTGTGATACTGTATAATCAAATTAGTTCAGAGCAATGATCTGTTACACCTGGGTTATAGCTTAAAGAACAGATGTGCAAAAATAAAATACCAATGATGGTGGTTGTTTTTTAAGACACTTTAGCACAATGAAGGTTATTTTGCTCATGTATACAAGTTTATACATACATGTAGGAAAATTCCCATAAACACTACATTAAGAGGAATGTTAGGTTGCAAAATTAAATATTCAGAAAGTAAGGGTGGTACAAGACTTAGCTTGCCATGAAGCATTAATTTAGTTAATAATGAAGCATTAATTTAGTTCCTATACAAATGTATTTACGTATAATATTTCATAATACTATGGTAAAGTCCCCCATGCCACAATGCATCTCCTGTGCACAGAAAGAAAGGTGTAACTTAAATAAGTAACTAGTTAAGGGGTCAGTTAATGACCCCTTTCATTAGTTACTGAACATAATCTAAATGCAGATCTAAATGCAAATTCATTTGTCTCCTGAGAGCTCTGGTGCTGTGAGAATATTCTCCAGGAGTCAGGGTTAAATTCAAGGAATTGTTCTTTGTGGACTATCTGCATAATGAAATGAACAAGATGCTACAATTAACCTCTTAAAATGAGCTGCTGACATACAGATGTACCATCAAACACTTTGAAATGTTCCAAACAATTTTCAGTGCCAAACATGAGAAATACAGGGCTTGATTTTTCTTTAATATTTTCTAGGATTTTAGTTCTGCGTTTTCCTAGCCCTATTATACCTATTCTTAGAAAATGGCAAGAATTTACACAAATCTACTCACAAAATAAGCAATAAATTTTATTATATGATTAAAACAAACAGAAAAAAATAATCTTCCCAACATTTATCCAAGATTGCTCATGTCTATGTATACAAGCTGGATGGAAACTTCCTTTGAACACAAATTCCCTAAGAATGAACTTCAAAGAAAACCAATATGGCTTAAAAAATGTTGTGGAGATTCAAGGGTGAGATTGTTAAAGCAATAAATAGAGAGATACAGATGCAATTTGCATTCTAAATTAATTTAGAGTCTTAATGAAGAAAAGTAGATTTTTTCATTGTAATTTGCACTGTCTTCATTATTTCAGAAGAATATGGAACAATGGAAGAAGTCTCCACAGAAGAATAGTGGATGTTAGCTCTGCAATTATTTCATTTCTCTGAATACATAAAGAAGCACATTGCTCAGGGACTTTTCCACAGTCAACAAGAACTACACTCATAATTATAGCCTTCATGGTAGCTGAAGCTGTAATAAAAGTTACATAAGGGATTTAATCTCAGTCTCTTGTTTTTGTATGATCACAATTACCCAAAAATATATCTCCTGAGGCTAAATATTTCCAGAACACATTTAAGTAAAAGGTCAGTATTTTTTCCACTACTTTTCAAGGAAAATTCCCTCACATCCTCTATTTGTTCATGTTTAAATTTCTGGAAATTTGTGATAAGAGAAAAAAGAAAAAAAAAAAGTCATAATAATTAATGCTTGCAAAACCATCAGGGAATTCTGCCTCATGAACTGGACCAGACCCTACACTGTGGAGGCTCTCATTGCTCAAAGCAGTTCATCTGACAATGTAACTTGTCTGGCTCACACAGGGGTTTTCAGAAGCAAGCACACTGTGAAGCAGAGGCTGGACCAGCCTTCTCTTCTCCAGGTAGAAGAGCTACATTCACAGAATAGAAGGTGCATAATTGTGATGCAGACACAGAGACTATACTGCTTAAAGAGAGGTCAGTAACTTATTCTTGCTACAAATTAAGGACAACAAATTAAATTACAAATAAGGACAACAAAGCAATATATTTCAAAAGGCTCCAGTTGACTTCAGATAGAGTTGAGTAAGACACTTGTAATACAGCCAGTTTCAAACCATCCTCTCCCTTGCTTCATTTGCTCATTTCCTTAGGTGCACATCTTACTTGACAATATAATTTATCCAGATTAACACAATTCTTCAAATCAAAGCTTTACATTTGTCTTGTGACTGTCCGCTTCAGTTTTGTTTTCAGATAAACTGCTAGCGAACTAACCTGCTACTGCCTAAAGAAGACTAACAGAAAATGCATTATGTTAGCTCCACAAATTGTCCAAAGACTTATGCAATTCACTCATGTACTTATTTATCTCTATGCAGTATGAAACTGAAAGTCCTTGATGAAGAAACATAGCAAGAAATATGAAAATTACATGTAAATATTTTTGGTTGATTGGAGGGTTTTGGTTTTTTGAGTTTTTTTTTAATTTGAAATAAAAGGTCTGCCTCTTTTCATCATGAATTCTTAGTACCTCTGTCCAGGACTCAGATGTGAAAGAAATAGGTGTGAGATCCAGCTGGCACAGGTGTCAACACAATGACCTTACCAGATATGCCCAGCTGACTTGTAAATAACAAAATAATCATTCCCCTGATTTAAATCTGGCAGTGAACACTTGGAAATGCCTCCATTAGTCCCTTGGAAGTCTGCTCAGCAAATTTTTCTTAGACTCTCCAAAACACTCTTCTGCCTGTGTTTGCTCAGCACAGACAAAATAGCATAGAGCATCTTTGCTGTACTGTAAGAACTGCAGTCTTGTCAGAGTGAAGGTTTTATAAAAATGCAGAGCATGAATAAGCTATAATAAGTTTATTGTGATTAGACTATGGTATTACCTGAATCTGCCATTTTTTAAAAGTCTGTGATAATATTTTACTTACTTTACAGTGATTGGAAATAATTTTAACCATATTTTTCTGTATTTCTGTATTCAGTATTTTTCTGTATTCAGTATTTTTCTGTTGCTGCTTATTATCATGCAAGTAACTTTGGCCTATTCATATCTATCAAAAGAAAATAAAATTGGATTCAAATGGAATTTTGATTGGTAATACTGAAAATATACAAATAGTGACACCATTAACATTTATTATTTTTACATTTTATAATGGACTGTGATTTGTAATTCCCTTTCTTGAATTTGCTGAAATAAGGAGATACCAAGGGTCTTTGCAAATGTAGGGAATAATTTGTTGAAACAAAGAGATACCATAGGATCTTGCAAATGTTGGCTATGCTCACAGCTAAACACTGTACGCAACACAAGCAGTTAATAACTTTTTAGGGTGACATTGCTGTTCCTGCTTTTCCTTTTTTTTTTTAGATCATCCTCTGTCAAATCTGATAAAAAACTGGAAAGTATGATATGCTTTGGGAATAACAACTTTGGCAAACTACACATCTCAATGTAAACAGTTAGAGATTTTAACTGCTTCTCTGCCACAATTCAGCATCTTTTCTTTTTCCTTGTTGATTTCAAATGAGATCTTATGCCAAAAAAATGCTTTCTACATTTCATAGAATCATAGAATTATTTGGATGGGAAGATACTCTAGTTCCAACATTCAATTTCATAAATTACTGTATTATTAAGATGTTTCTTGTAACTTTCTTCTTTGCCTGTTATTGCAACATCCTTTCTTTTATAAGGAAAGTATAATAAAGAATTTGTTATTTCTTGAAGTAAAGTCAGAAGCAACAAAATTTTATTAAAAAAAAATATCCCATTCCCTGACCTTCATATATTTCCAAGTATAAAAGTGTTCCAATGGGGAGAAACTAAAGCTTCACTGAGCTTTATCTTTAATTTCAGATACTGCAAACCCCAAGAACTTAGTAGGAGATTGCCTGCTCCTAGGGAGCATAGAAGTTCAATAGGATCCTTCAAAGCCTTTAACCTAAGTATCCCTAGCAACCATAAAATATTTTATACTTATTTCCAAAAGCTCTGTCACATGCAATCAACATCATGTAATCAGACATGGGAGTTAAATAAATAGGTGAGTTCAACCCTAGAGCAAGGCAACTTTGGATACAATTTTACTCAGCTACTTGGCTCAACCTGTATCAAACCATGAGGACCGTTCCTGACCCAGTACAATGCCATGGTCTTCTCACTGGCAGCTGCTGCTTCCATACTTCATTCTTTGTGTCCCTGAACATGACAAGGAAGCATTCCAGGTCACACCTTAGAGTAAGCCATAGCTTATGAGTTACCAATCCACAGTGTAACAGAAGACCAACCTGACCACTGACCTCATCTTGACAGCTTGGGTACACTGAGGAACGGGAGCTATGTCATCTAAGACAGGCATAATAAAATAGTTGACTCTGCAAGATTCATGCACTTTTTAGCTTCTGTGGAAGCTGTCTACTCCAGTAACAAACGCTCCAGAGCTGTTGTGTAACCAGCAAACCGGGCATGGGGATGTCAAGGCTGCAATGCTTTCCCTGGTTTAAAGGCAGCCGTCAGGAGAACTAGCGGGCAGACAGCTCAGGAGGTACCGGTGTGGGCTGCTCTTCCTCAAACGCTGAATAACAAAGGCAGACGTTCCACACTGCAGACTTCAGGCCCTGTTCCCAGCCCTGCCCTTGTACAATGCCTGAGTTACTTAATCTGCTAGAAAAGATTAATCATAAAAAGAGCAAATTTGGGAAAGCTTTGAACACAGAAAAAGGGTTATGAAGTCAATGCACAGGAATGAACAAATGCTAATAGAAGAGAGTGAAATGCATATCACAATTTAAGAATTTAGAGATTTTGATTTTTGTAAATTTGACAAGACCCAGAAGAAGGAAGAAGACTGTCATGTAGAAAGTTGAAGAAGCAAACCTGGCAGTTAGAAGAAAGTGAACTGAACAAAGAAAAAAATTCTATCTTTTGCTTTGTTTAAATGCTTTGTGCCTGAACAGAACCCAGATTTTAGCAAGCGTCCCCAACTGAAATCTAATAATTATAAAAATAGCTGAAATGTGGATCTTCAGTTCTTCACAAAAGAGTATGAGCAAAGGACTCAAAACACAAGGGATCTGAATGCTAAGCTTAGTTCTGACAGCGATCCATTGATTTCCAGTCCATAAAACCACGATAATAAAGGTTTCTTTCACTTGCAGAGATAAAGGAATGAATGCAAGCCATTCAAACACTACTGTGATGAGTGTTCTGCAAAGGACCATTAAAAGATTGGACCATTAAAATGATCCAGGCTCTTTTAATAAGAATTAAAAGAATAAATATGTCTTATTTCTCCAGCCAAAAAAACGAGACATATCCATTTCCCATCCACGTCCTACACTGAAAAAGGCAGATGCTGAAAAAGGACCATGGGGTAATAAGCAAAAAGAGATTGGTACAAATCAAATATTTCAGGAAGATAAGTACAGCTGACCATGCAATCTAGTTACTTATATTTTTTAATTCATATGTGATTCTGAAACACAACAATGTTGTTCAAGCGAAGAAGTAACGTGAGATGAGCTCTGATTCTGTGCACAAAGGAGCAAATACCTTCTCAAAGATGAATGCCCAGAGTTTAGATTCATCTGGCTGATATGTAGAATCTTATTTTGCCACACTGTGAATTTAGTTTTCAAGAGTAACCTTATTTTTTTTACACCAGTAACTTTTTTTAAAAGCTCTTCTTTACAGTTCTTGTTTGCTTTTGAGTTAAATTACATTCTCAAATGATAATTTGGAAAAGAGAAAGAAATTGCATTAAAAATTCAACTAGTTCAGCTATTTCATATAAAGCTAATGTAAATTAAATTAGTCTATGTATAAATAAAATAAAAGAATAAATAAATAAGTGTGATCACAGCTATGATGCTTGGGAGTATACACACATACTTTTTTACCAATTCAGATATAAATGTCAATATTAAAAAAACATTAATTATACCTTAGCAAGTATTATGTTGTATTTACCAACATCAAAATACTGTTCTCAGTCCATATTTGACACCACCCAGAATGCTGTCAGATTACATTCCAAATACAGATGTAAGAAAGAATTTGATCGGCATTTCTCGCATCGTATTTATGGAGCAGCTTATTTCTTCTGTTTTAGGAAAATACTTGGCTTTCTTTTATATAGATATAGCCCTTTTAAATAAGTGTTGATGGGGATTTTTTGTTTTGCTTTCTGCTAACATTACAGAAATGAGGATCATTGAAACAGAAGTATGCCCATTAATTAAATTACATTAAATGCACTGAAGGTATTCATGGACACACTTTTTTGTTTTTTTAGAATTGAGAGGAAAAATGTGTTTCTTCATATACAAAATTCTCATTTTTTAATTTATAAAATACAGCAAAAATTATAATACATCACTTTCATCTGTCAAGAGTAATTATTTTTGTAGCTTGAAACAATTTGCCTTGGGTGACTAGGGTCACATGAGTTATACTGTGTCAGAATGTGCATTGTTACAAAAGCCTTACATGAAAATTCCCAAACTTTTGGTCTTTCTGTAAGCAGCTAATGCTGTATTTAATGGAATTGTTCCAGAACTTCATAGTGAAAAAGATCTGCTTGCAGTAAAACAATACACATTTTTCAGATGTTGAATACTGCTTTGTTAATCAGTTCTACATCAATTGTTTTGATTATTTAGCCCTTCTGCACACAATGCACATAAATCCCCAGCCTCTTTCTCATTAGAACTTTCTCCAAAATCTGCATTATACTGTGCACACTATGGAAAACACAATGCACTTGATAAAGAAAAATGATAGTATTATGTCTGCTTCAACATAACTATAAAGAGTCAACATTTTAAAATATTACCACATTGTTCCAGTACTTATTCCTGGACATTTATTTCCTATTATTTCATATTACCATATATTTTTACATTGTTTGCTGCTGGAACAATGGAGTAAGTTACAGATATAAACAAGCTCACTAGATTTCTAGCTTTGACTATACATTAACATTATACTTAGTAGACAAAATAACCATAATCTGTATAAATGCCTCCAAAGGAAATAGAAAAATTCTCAGCCGACTTCTGAATTCATGACTTGCATATTTTGCCCTTTGCTCTGCCTTCATTATTCATGACTCAGGATAACAGATACCAGGACACATTAAAATTTCAAATTGAAAAGAAAATTCAGTTTTTGTACCCTTCCCTACCAGTGGAAATACTTCTCAACTACAGGCAAAAAGTATCTTTCTGTACACATTAAAATCTTTCCCTAAGGAAAGTTCCATACTTTAATGAAAAGCTTTCAATATGCTCAACATTAAGTATCACATGCACTTGCCATGCTGGATTTCCACTATCAACTGCTGCTACTTTTCAGCCATTCTCTTTGCAGTGCTGTAATAGGATTCTGGTTAGGAGCTGGCATAAGTTGAAACTCATACAACAGTAACTTTCAAAACAAGAACTTCAGAAAGTCATCTTTGCCCAAACAAAAAGCAAAAGTTGCCAATGAACATCACAAACAGAACTAAGATTTCCAGTCATTCTTCAGCTGAAAGGAACTATGAAAATGTGGAGTTCCATACTGAAGTCGTGGTGATTTCTGGATGAAATCTGCCCATTCTGCAAGTTTAAAAGGCAGCTCGTGGCACTGTTTCCCCAGGAAAATCAGCCTGTACCTCAAGAGTCTCTTCAAGCTTGTACAACTCCAACTGGAACTTGCTTTGCAAGCAGAACTTTTTCTGATTTTTGGAATTGAGAAATAAACCATCTTTTCTCAAAAATTTCTGGGTGTTTACAAGGAGAACAGCAAAAGAAGGTTAGTGGAGTGAAGAGATTTGACAGGAATGGCAGCCTTTTTCACTAAGACATCAATTTTAAAGTCATCTTTCAGAGGAAATAAAACACTCAGCTGTGGCTAAAGAAGGAATAATACAACTCATATTAAACAAATATATTGTGCTAAGAATACAATCTCATACGATTCACGAACACTTTGCTTTTCTGAATTTCTGCATTGAATGAGAAAGCAACTTCAGAGTTTATTTGTTCCCCATGTTTTAATTTACTTACAAATTTGCATATAAATAAAATAATAATAGGATTCACCACTAAGAGTAACATAATAAAATATATGAAAACAATTTTTGTTATAAATCATGACAGTCACAAAACAAATTAATAAGAAATGGCAAATGCCTTGGTAGTGTCAAGTTCTCTGTTTTGTCTCTACTTTCTTTAGTTGTGAGTTCTGTGTAAATGCAGAGATGTAAACAAAACAGGTGAAGTGTACAGCAAGTTTAGATTATTGCATAGTACACAATCTGCATTCTTTTCTAGTTACTTGACTGTTTAAGAAACTTCTAAAACCTTGGCTTTTTCTGGATGCTGGTGAATTTACTGATGCTAGTAAATTTTTTCTTTTTAAATAATACAAAAAATATTCATATTGCAATTGATATTGCAATAAGGGCCTTAACAGATAAATCTCTCTGGTATAATGGACTCATTTCATATATTTTAAAAATTGGTTTAAAATGCTGGTAGCATGCACCATGGATTTACAGCATCACTAGGGCCACTGTCACATACTTGCCTATTTTCTTCATCAAACACCGATATAGCAAATCTCACCCTTTAATCTCAGAATACTTTAAAAATACAGTCCTATAGATTCATAGAACAGTTTGGATTGTAAGGGATATCTAAAACTCCTAGTCTAACCCCACTGCAATGGGCAGGGATATTTTCTACTGCACCAAGTTGCTCAGAGCCCCAGGCCACCTGTCTTTGAAAATTTCCAGGGATCCCCATTCCCATCTACCACACCTCTGAGTATCCTGTGCTAGTGTTTTACCACCCTATTTTTAAAAACTGTCTTCCTCACATCTAGTTTAAAACTATCCTCTTCTGCTTTAAAACCATTCCTCCTTGTTCTATCACTACATGCCCTTGTAAAAAATCTGTCTCCATCTTTCCTGTTGGTCCCTTTTAGGTGCTGGAAGGTGCTCTAAGCGCCCTCCACAGTCTTCTCTTCTCCAGGCTGAACAGCCCCAATTCTCTCAACCTCTCTCCACAGGAGAAGTGCTTCAGCTCTCTGATCATCTTTGTGGCCTCCTCTGGACTCATTCCAACAGGTCCACATCCTTCTTATTTAGGGACCCCCTGAGCTGGATGCAGGATTCCAGGTGGGATCTCACCAGAGCAGAGCAGAGGGGCAGAATCCCCTCCCTGGCCCTGCTGCTCACACTGCTCTGGATGCAGCTCAGGACACATTTGGCTTTCTGGGCTGTGAGTGCCCATGGCTGGGTCATGTCCATCCTCTCACCCACCTGCACCCCCAAGTCCTTCTGGGCAGGGCTGCTCTGATCTGTTCATCCCCAGCCTGGATTGATACCAAGGGTTGCCCTGACCCAGGTGCAGCACCAGCACTTGGCTTTGTTAAACCTCATGATGTTCCCATGGGCCTCTTCTCGAGCTTGTCCAGGCCCCTCTGGATGGCATCCCATCCTTCAAGTCTTTCAACAGCACCACTCAGCTTGTTGCTGTCTGCAGAGTGAGAGTGCACTAGATCCCACATCTCATTCATAAAATATTTCAAATTAGAAAGATTAGGTAAGGAAGAGTAAAACAGTGGGAATTTGTATAGATTTACTCAAGAGTATAGAATCTAACAGCCTTGAAGGGAAAACTCCAAATTTTGCTTCATGAATTCTCTCAAAATTTATCATTCAAAAGTTAAAAAGACAGAAGAAAGGAAGTGAAGCATGCCTTTACTTTCTTTGTATGCAGAACTGCTTATTTGTATCTCTGTTTTAATTGCCAAGCTGGCAGTGGGATTATTTTGATCTGATACACACAAGCAAAAGGATAAATGTTCAGAGTAGAAAATATGCCTCATCCCCACTACAATTCACTTTCTATTCAAAAATCTATGTCATTCCATCCTGTTTGTTGACCAAGTCATCACTGAACTTCAGGAAAACAGAACAGCTGTTTCAAGAAGCTGAAATTGCAATAAAAGATACAAAGTTCCAGAAACAGATCATCTGAATTATCTTTTACAAGGGCCGTGCAGTGAGCAGCCATGAGAGAACTTGGAGGATTTGCATTAGAAATGCTTTTAGCCATTTTATCAGTCTGACTCATGTCAATGACAGGCATTATCTTCACGATCGCTCTGTTTGCTGCACTGCAGTTCTGCGCTCTTACGTGCGCATCCAGGGTGTTAGCCCGGATTTACTGCCCTCCTGTCCTACTGCAGGGACCTACATCAGCCCTGTGTCCCAGTTCTCTGGGCTGCGAATGCCTCTTCCCAGGTCCACACTGTTCCATTTTTCTCCCTTTTCCTTGCTACCACTATTATTTTTTTCTTCTCTCTGCTCTCTGTTCCAAATGTTTTATCTCCCTTTCTTTACTAGGGTGCCAAAAAAAGCAAAGATAGATCCTGCTCCATCTGAACCTGACTCTGACTCCTCAGGTTGGCAGATACTTTCTGACTACTTCATTATCCATATTTTTACATATAATTAAACTATCACTGTTAGGAAAGGATTTGCCAAGTGTTTTACCACCAAAATACCATGGGAATGAATCCACCATGAACAAATCACAAGCAAACCAACATAAATTTTTATCCATAATATAAAGGTTTTAAGTTGTTTGTTTCCTAATTAAATTTCTTATGTGAATATGATTACTTTGTTTGATCCAATCTTAATCTGTGTCAAAATTTTTTTTTTAAATTTAATTAAGTCACCAACAGCCTTCTTCTTCCCCTCAAACAAACCAAAGCCCCAGTTTCTCTGTTTGCTAAGAAGTAAAAATATTAATAGAAGAAAAACTAAAAGAAATTTTAATGGTGGTGCTTACATCTTCCAAGACAGTTATTACAATAAAAGTCTCTCTTCCTTAGGGCAATGGCTTTAACCAAGACTAGCAGGCAAAAAAAAGGCCAGAACATGAAAAAGACTGAAGACTAGACACAGAAATATGTTTGGATAAAAGGTGGTTAATCCCAAAGACTTGAATTAGAGGATTATGGGGCTTCTGTAGGGCAGATGGTTGTTTATTAATGTCACAGGACATAAAAAGTAAACAGAGGGGAAATAATGAATAATCTTTCACTGACTAAAGACTTCCACATCCTAGATACACCTAGTAGTATAGGCATTCTTCAAAACCACACAACAAACTCTGGTTTGCCTACAGACTTTGCAAAGGCACTAAGGAGTTTTGTTTCTCAGTTTTCAGTTATATTCCCCATCTCTTTTCAGCAGTTTATAACTGTTACACTGCAAGTGGCCTATGTGGCAAATCTTCACAAGCTGCATCCATAGGGAAAATCATTAACACTCAGAGAAATTATAGCATAGAAAGAAGGTCACAACGAAAAGTCTGCCCTTAGAAATCCATCTCAGTGAAGGAGCACTACATTATAATGATTGTATTCTCTCATCCTTTCCATTCTTAACAAATAATAGGTTGTATTGTTCTCCTCAGTCACATTAACTCATTCTGCAAATGTGAGTAAAGTCAAACAAAAGATAAAAAATGTGTAGGTTGTTTACTAATAAGTTGAATCAAGAAGCTAATAATGAAAAATTAAACTCCCTGTAGATATCAATATCTACAACTGCAAAAATAAAATCTGGGACAGAAAACCAGGAGGTTAATTTGGATTAAACATTATATTTTATTGTCACTTTACCTGAGCATAGTATTAAAAATTTAAATTCTGAAATCACATTATCTTAGCTTTGTAATACATAACTTGTAGTGCCAAAACACTTTTTTATTATTTTCTAGCTGAAGCATCTGGCAAAAAGCCAAACATGGCTTACATTTTTTCTCTTCTATAATTTATGCAGACTGTGAGCCTTTTATTCCATGAGGAATGCACATCATGGAAGCAAAACATGTCATATGCACAATTTTCAACTGCACTACAATCCTGCATTGTATCATGACAGAAATCAAGTTCTACAGCACAACCTAGTTTAGAAAAAAGAACGTAAATGGCATGCTTTTTACTGCTTAGTCATATGTGTGATGCTATAAAAAGATGCAATCCTTACAACCTTCTTATCAGAGAGATATTTTAACCCTGGACTTCAGAAGTCCATCTGCTATCCAACACCAGTCAGAATTTCCCTGGTTTGAATATTACTCTTCCACCAATACACTTCTCATTTGCAGTGCTGAAACTACATTCATGATGATACTTTTTTCTAAATATGCTCATAAAAAGAAACTTTCATAAAATCATAAAGATAACTCACCAGTTTTCATATTGAAGTATTTGTATAGATGTAATTCAAACACATCCTCAAAAAACATCAATGTATTTGGAAAGAAGACTAAAAATTTCAATCAATGATGAAGCAGAGCTTTGCAAAAACATTGCAGTCTTGGCACAGATGCAATTAATAATTATGTGCAGATGATTTTCACAGCAGATGTATAAGTGCTTTACTTAGTCACATCTGCACAGACATTTGAGAGCAGACTTTACCTTGTATGCCAATATATTATTATAGCAAAAGTTTATCATACTAATAATTAATCATAGTTTTTGTTTCCTCTTAAAGAACATAATTCAGACTTTTCTTAAAGGCAACAAATATTTAGTTAAAAACTATGGCTCCCAGGAAAAACAGGTTTGACTTTCAACTTTTTAAAAATAAAAATTAGGAAAATATAAATACTGTCATGGAAAGTGCACAAGCAAGCAAAATACTTTCTTCTTCATTTGTTTTTTAGAGTTTTGTAGTTTATACCAAGCAGAAGTTGTTCCAGGTATTTTATACGTCCTCCACATAAATGTGGACTTGCTTCAAAGTCAGATATTTAAATATTTATTACTTAACAATCTTTTTTCATTTATGTTTGTGCCTGATATTAAAATTTTCTACCACTTTCAATTTTTATGTTGTTTTATTGAGAAGATTTCCTAAGAAATTTGAGTCAAATGACCACTTAAAATTTACACAAACTGTCATGTTCAGCTTCTGTTGGCTTCTTGCAGAAAAATCTAGTCTGCAAACATTAGTCTCTGCAAGAAAGTGGTTGAGCATTTGCATTTGTTAAACTGGGTTATCTTGAAAGAGCTTAAGTTAACTGGTTTCATTTTTTTGTAATTAAAACACAAATCCTCACTCCAATTGATGCATATGAGAGATTTCCTATTAAATTCAGGGAAGCCAAAAATATTCTGACCAGACTAATTCAACAGAAAATAATCTCATTGTCTAGGTCATTGTGCAAACTCTTTAAAATAAATTTATATTTTAAATGTGTATTTGAAGTTAAATGTAGGAAGGACACTCTGATGGTTTTATAAGCAATGATAATACCCCTCTCAACAAATAAACTTGGCTACACCTAAAAAAGGAACAAAACTCCCACTGACTGCACAGCCTAGATTTCTCTACTGCAGAGCAATGTTGAGATTCTGCTGGCCATCAAGGATCTGCAGCTCTCACCTTGTCATCCCAGAGACCAAACCTTTGCTTTCAGACTGCTTTTCTCACCATTGCTGATGGCAACAACCTTCCTGCTGATTATCTATATGGGTCAAACCAGAAACCTGTGAGGTGGTTGGCTGGGTGAAACAGCCTTCAGGAATACACTCACAATCACTATTACATTTTCTCCTTCACCACATTTAATTTCCTTTTCTGTCATTTTCTTGACTTCTATATGACCAGTTCCAAAACTGCCCAGCTTTTGAATTGACTTTATGCTATCACCACCATCATAACCAGTCTGAGAAACTCAGACTGATAGCAAAAGGAAAGCTAAAGGAGAAAGGCAAAGCAATTAGTATAGCCCCAAACTAAAGTCTGGAGACTAAAGCCTACCAATTCTCACATTGTTTTTTATATTCCTGTAACAATTGCACCAAACAAAAACACCACCAATGCAAAAAGAGTTTCCCTATTTGGTTGGTTTTTTTTTTTTTTTGTTTATGAAGCAGACTTGTCCANTTTTTTAAGGAATACTATGATCCTAAATTGAAGAAATAAAGTTAGCAAATACAAATGAGACAAAAAAAAATTTATTACCTCTCCTTTTCCCCAGTAGTAACAATTTGCACATGTGAGAGTCCCTTTAACAGCTGGGATTTTTTTCCTTCTGAGGACATTATAAAATATGAAAGAGTCATTCATTATTTCACTTTAATATTCCAGTTTTCAATTCATTTTCTGGTTTTGACTGTAGATATTATAGTATGTGTCTATAGATAGTATAGATATGTCAGTAGCAATAACTTATAAAAAATATATTTCTGTGGAAGAAAAACTTTTTTTTAAGGACCCACCAACCATTAAGAGCTGTTCTGTTGCTACAACAAACAGTGAAAGTAAAGTGGTACCTTTACACATATTATTCCCATCTTTATAATAGGTATCAGCTATAGAGACAAAGGGAGGATGGTCCATGTGCTGGTTTAGATTATGATCTGATAAAATTCATTAGAAAGACATCTAATCATCCTTTGATCTGCTCTGTTCTGCAGGAGACCAGAAACGTTAGCAGACATGTACAGAGCCAAAGAAAAGTTTCTCAGTCTCATACAGGGAACTGAAATTTTCTGCACTGAGGGCTAGTGATGTCCTGTATTTCGGGTGAAGGAGGCAGAGGAAATGGGGGTGAGGGTTAAAGATTCAGGGCCAGGTTTGTTATTCCTGCTTCCTCCAGGCCATGGCTGTCACTGCAGCCTGAGGCGACCGCTCAGCTCATCCTCTCCCTGTCTTCAGCAGCAACCACTGCAGCAAACAATAACCTCTCTTACAGCAGCAACAGCAAGCTCAGCATGCAAAATAATCAACTGGGCAATTTCACCAACCCTAATTATTCTGGGCTGCTGCCTACTTAGATTAGTCCTGAAACTCATCCAAGACATTATCTACACAATCAGCTGCAAAGTCCGACATGCTTTCTTCTTCTTCCACCTCTGCCAAAGAGGCACAAACACACCCTCTGTTGGAAAGGCCATAATTGTATTTATGCAAACTGTGATCATGTTGGTAACCCCAGCCACTCTACTGAGTTTATTACCAGTCACACACAAATGTGTAGGAATGGCTGATGGCAAATGCCACTCCAGCTCAGAGCACACAGGGGGCTGGCACTTACCTCTGAGGATACATTCAATTGCTAAGTTTACTCATTTACATCTTGTTAGAAATTCAAGCCAATCCAAGTGACAGAATACACCAGTCTTAGAGACACAGAAAATTCGGTTCTTTTCAGCAAACATGAAATACTTCATTTATTTTAATAGTCTCAATATGTCACTTCTACATGAAAAGGCCTCGTAGAGCCGGTGATGCCAAGTTTATTGAGTATCCACAGTTTACATAAATATTTTTTGCTTTAGTTCATTGTAAGTACTTTCAGGTAGAAGTACCTTCACAAAGCACTTCAACCTGTGCTCCTTCAGGTGGGTGTTACCTGCTCACACTGTCAGGAAGGAACGTGGATTCAGCACAAACCCTCCCTGGCATCAGCAGGATCCCCTGTGCCACCAAGAGCTCAGTGTTTACCATGTAACAGCTGGCAAGGGACTGTTTTCCCGCTTCTCAGCCCATCCCACCAGCAAGGAGGCTGGGGGTGCATGAGAAGCTGGGAAGGGACACAGCTGGGACATCTGGCCTCAGCTTGACCAAAGGGGCGCCCCATACCATACCATGTGGTGGTCAGCAGTAAAAACTGCAGGGGGAGAAAATAAAATCTGAAAGAACAAAACCTCTTCTGCAGTCCAGAGGAAAAAGACTTCATGTCTGTTCTCACTCTTTGACAAATGCATTGATCAGGAAATATATTATGAAATCAAGCTCTTTTACTTTGTTTCTTCAATATTTGACTTTCAGTTGTCATAAAACTAATTTTTTCTCTTTTAGATATCATCTGACTTTCATCAAATTAATACAGCTTTTAGATTTGATGTAATAAAATGTTGTATTGAACTTCAACAGTCATGAATTAAATAATTCCAAGTAAATTTCCAATTTTCAAGTACATGAAACATATTTAATGAATAATTTGAGGCTAATTTATGAACCTCTATTTTCTCCCTACATAATTTTAGAACTGCCTCCCTTCACTGATTTTAAATTCACTAAGCATCTTTTTCTAATAAAATAAATAGTTAAATTATTGCATCATATAACTTATTCTCTCTTATTACTGGAATGGTAACAATAGAAATAACCAATATCTTCTGATTTCTTGGATCCTCGTTTCAAAGAGCAGGAAAGAACTTACTCTAAATGAAATTGGTTTTGAAATTTTCTTCCAATGAAACCAATTGTTCTCTTCTCTGTATATATTTTCCTATATAAACTTTTATCTAATTTTAATATTCCTCTTTAAATAATATTAATCTATTTACAGGTTTGTTAGCTCACAACATCTAGAAGATTACATTGAAAACCTAAAACAAATCAGCCAGTTCATACGAGGCACACAGCAATGCATATTCTCAAACATAAATATCATTCTATAATTAAAACACAGTATAATCTGTTATGCTTATTTCTTCACATCTTTTACATTCAAAACTTCTCATATTAAAAGATGGAATCCAGAGCAGAGCAGTTAGGAGATCTGTTTAGGTGTTGAACTAAGGTTATTTTGTCTTTTTTAGATAGGCTTAGTCCTCATAATTATTAATGAAGATGTATTCAAGTTTAATGAGATTAAGTTTTACCATTTGCATGCAACAATTCTAGGAGCCCTTTTTACATATAGTTATGAGTGTTACTCTCTATTTCTGTTTACACACAGTCTTAGGCAAATGCAGAAACTTATATTTAAGATTAATACCACTGACTTTACCAGGATGATTTAGAATGCATAAAATTAAGACTGTATCTTTCAAGATGAAGGTTTAAAACACATGCAAGGCTAGACGAATGTTTTGAATGTAAATCCTCACCTTAAATGACAACAGAAATCATCTATTTAAATGAACTTTTAAGAGACATCATAGATTCTCATCTCTCCTTCACACAAATGCTGCATCCCTTTCAAGAAATGCTCTTTGATCAAGCACGAGATGTTCTTCAGTAATACAAGTTATTGAGCACAATAACAAATTAACAGCATGTTACTGAATGGACTGTGATAAATAGCAGGCTGTATTAGATGTTGTAATGGCAATTATTCATTCCAAATTCTGTGAAGCTATAAAAGAGTTTAGAAAAACACAGCAGGAACACTCCACAAGTCCTTAAGCAGAGCTTTCCTGCTCAGTAAGGCACTGTCAGTTGACCAAGTTAGACTCTAGACAGCACTATATTGGTTCTATTGCAATAGTACCTAAAAGCAGCAGTCAAAGATTAGGACTCTCTTGACTATTCCTCAGCCTGTAATTTGGAAATGCAGTTATAATTTTATGCTTATGTTTTTATCATAAATAGTTTGCAACTACATGATCCGATGGGGCTGTCTAGTTCAGCAAAATCTGCTTTATTTTTACAGGGAATATAACAGCCAAAGCATTTGGTGGATTATGCTATGTAATACCAAATTTAAACCTCTGATAGGCAGGCCAGATCCCTGGCCTTGAAAAAGACCTACTGTGCACTCCTAAGCCATCCAAGCAGGCTTAGAGAGGCGTCTGATGAGCAGCTAGGGGTGAGAAAGTTTTGGGGTAGCATGCAAATGAAAATGCCAGCTACTTGGCATATACTTGTGGAACCAAAATATTTCTGCACGCCAGCAAGGCTCACTTTAATAAAGAATAAATTGGAGAGGCAAAAGTATGTATCTACATTTCTAGTGAACAGGAGGACATCACGAGGTGATTTGATACAGTCCAGTCACAGCTGTGCAACACTTGAACTGCAGCTGTACCCACCAGGAGTCACACGGACACCCTACCCACTCTGTCCTCCAAGAACAGTAAAAGCTTTTGGGAGCTGTTGTGTATGTAACTTCAGTCACAGATAAAATAAACAAACCACATGAAGTAGGATCTACACATGAATACCGATCCAAAGCTTAAAATGCAGAGCAAAACTCAAATCCATCCATCTTCTACAACTGCGTTGAATTCCCTTTTGTCACTTGCTATTAGGCAATCCATTTGAAAATTATTTACAACCCCTCTTGACAAATATGATTAGAAAAGATTTGGCAACTGTACTATATCTACAATCATACAAAGATAAATCTTGAATAACTTCTACTCTTACAGCTCTACTCTTACAGCACCAGTTTTCAAAACAAAATTGGAGAAAAAACATTCAGCTAGAAAGATCTAAAGAACAACGAACACTCAGAAAAATATAGAGCAGCTAAAAGAATTATGAAATATATTAAAAACTAAAAAGTTATTGAAATTCTTTTCCCAAAATGCAATTTCTGAAGTTTTGTTTTTTGAGCTTGCTTATCCCATTGCAATAAACTGACAAGAACCATGTAATAGAGAACAGGAGAGACAGTTTCTGTGGTTTGTTATTGCCAAAGAAATCACTTAATAATGTATTTTAGTGCACCTCTGCCAGAAGTCTTGATTGTTGGAATTTACTTAAGGAACAATATTTTTACAAGTCAAAATAACTTATGATAATGATTTTAATTAAATTGTAGGGAGTACTATGTGAACAATATTTAACATCATTCTCACCAACCAACATAAGGAGTCCTGGGGTCAGCAGGATGTAGAAGACATATCAAGAATACAAAATATAGTCTTTCTTTTGTAATCCTGTACTGCCTTGGTCCAGAGAACTTAAGTGGAAAATCCTATTGCGGCTATGAGTATGCAAGACAAAACAAGTTCATTCCTTAGGAAAGGTCCCTATATACTGCAGTTATACACAGCAGCCTCAAGAAGTTCAGCAGAGCCACAGATATTAGCAACCAAATACTAACAATTCTCTCCTAAGCCTCTGTGAATTGGGATTTTTGTTCAGAGGCTTATAATAAACACTCTGTCAGTTTTCTTAGTGGCATAAAATGCACACCCTCAGAAGGAAGGTCATGCACCCCTTCAAATTAGTGTCTTAAGTGTTTTAACGTGGACAAAACAAGACATTTTCCTGTGGACCCACTCTTTTAAAATGGCTGAATTACATTTTCTGAATTGTTATGATTAAAAAATCAGCCTGCAGCACAAATCCTGCAAGGAAAACTACAGCACAAACAGCCAGGTCTCACTGACATAGAACCTATAGACAAAGCAGGAAGTCTGACACAGTGTTTGTTGTTTTTTTTTTAACAGGTGACCTGCTACTGTTATGTATAATTAGGAACAAAATTACAAAATTACAATGTACTTTCATAGTACTTTTTACAGCACAATTTACTGCTGTCAGTAAAAAGGAACTTCAGCTTCACACAGCTCTGTAAAATGCTCAGCAATCTGTATCTATGCAGAGTCACTGAAGGTCAGTGCCTCCAAAGGGTGATGGGATTTCACACTCACATGACACAAATGTAAATGACCCAAAGAGACAGGGCACTGTGTACAAGTCTCTTTCCAGATATTTAAAAAGAACAAAGGTGTTGACTATGCATTCTGTGCTCCCATTGAATTTAATAGACACACTGAGACTTTACCACTTTCGAAAAATAAAGCTTTTATCTTCCCCTGCAATGCATGTTGTCTAATCATCTGATCTCCTGTGGAGTGAACACAACAAAGGTGTTAGTATTAACGTTAGCAAATCAGAATATTAATGTCTTACACCCACTTTTTAGTTACTTTGTACAGATAAAAAGAGAAGGGAACAATGGGAAGAGAAATTCAGGCTCAGAAAATATTAAATGAAAAAATAAATATTAAATCATGTCAAGATGCCTTAATGGTCATCTATTTTTGCTGCATTTTTCCTTTCTTACAGAAAACTATTAGTAAAAAAGGCGGTAACATTAAGTAGACAATACATTTTTCTGGTACAAAGTTTGCCACAACCATACATTTTGTGAACATAACCTACAGCTGTAACATGAATTATTGGCATTTTCCTAGATGCTTGTTCTCATCTTACACAGGTGCAATAAAGGATTCTTATTTGCACAAGATTACTGCTTAGAGAAGTCATCTTCTTCCAGAGGCCAGGGTTGAAAAGCTGCTTATCTCACAGGGTATCTGTACACCAGCAGAGCCTCTGTAGTAACAAGGACATGGGCATGGCAGCTCAGCACACACTCATCACGTGAATATTCACCCAGGGTCTCAGCAGTCAGCACTCTGCAGCTCCAGCTAACAGCACGTTAACTACTGCCCTCAACACCCGTCTGCATCTGTCAAGATGAGCCGCAGTCATGCTTTGGGCTGCACTGCAGACCTATCTTTAGATAAGATATGTGGTTTCAATTTTAGGAAAATAGGAATACCAACAGGCTCTCACCTACTCTGTCATCTCTCAAGCTGTCACTTACATCACCCTTTAGAATTTTTGCAATTCTGCCTATGATGTTGCCAGTGTTGCTTGAAAATCATACTATTATTTACTGCTCAGTGGAAATATGGTCCATTAGGCAGCTGAGTTACCTAACAGCTCTTTGTCACTGGGCATGGCTCTCACTCTTCTCCATGCTCCCAGCAGTGTGGCTGTGCTCTTTTGTGCCAGTTCTGATAAAGGTGCAATATGCTATAGTAACCCTTCGGCTTATTAAGGTGAAAGGAATGTGTTCATTTGTTGTAGCAGTTTAGTTTCATACTAGTGTAGTCCCCTAAAATGGCTCACTAAAAGTCAGGTAAATGATGGATTTGGTCCAGATCAACAATCATGAGATAGGATGAGGATGATAGGATGATTTCATTCCAGATGAATGAGCTTCTGGCTCACCACAGCTCACCTTATTGAGCCACACTTCAAGATAAAACCTTGTGTTCTCAGTCTCTTGAAGTGGGACACCAGCACTTGGTGACTTCTCTGCTTTTTAAGGGGTCTTTAAATGGGTTCACCCACTCTACTGGCCTGAGTTTCCATAAAAATTTTATACATTTACAATGAAATTCATGGGTTTGGAGAGATTAATTTTTTCTTGCTATACTACACACAGAAAGCAAATAGCAGAAAACCTTCTCCCACTACCTCTGGTTATACTGAACTACATCTATGAAGATTTCAACTACTGACCAGCCTTGGCTTTTGTAAAGCTTCATATTGATTGACTTGAGGCAATGGATTACATGTGTCAGAAAACCAGAAACTTTCAGCCTCATAAATATACTTTGTACACTGAAGAAATAAAAAAAAGCAGCCCTCTAAATTGTGCTGGGATATTAGCCTGAAGTTCAAACCTAATTCTGATGACCTGCCTCAGTCAGAAGCTTTCAAGAACAAATTCAATTTCTTCAACATATCAATATACTAGCTTTAAAAAATGGTGGCTTAGTAATATTCTTTTTTAAAGTGTGTTAAAATTGCATGATTAAAACAGAACATGAAGACTTTTCAAAGGAATTCATCTTTTAGAAACTTGCAGTATAAACAGATTTTCAGAACTAAACTTAGAAAAAAAATTAAAACCAAATGATAATATGCGGAAATGGTAAAATTATTAGAAATTATAAAATCCAATGAAACATACTGCATACATTCACTTCCTAGGAGTAGTAAGAAGTGTAGTATCTAAACATCTTTCATAGTGCATCACAAGCTCAGCCTTTCCTTGTTATAGATGTATACAGAAAATGGCCTATAAATAGGCAAAACAGTAGTCATGGAGGTTTGTGATGAAAACTTTTATTTGATTCTATTTAGATTATATAACTAGTGCCCATATATTTACATTTTCCAAGTAAACAGATTATATAACTAAGAACCTCAAAAATATTCATAATCTAAATGTTCAGAAAGGCAGAAAGTATAAACACAGGAACTATTTCTTATAGAAATTTTCTCTAGAATACCATCAATCAGTACATTTTCATAAGAATTGCTGCCTTCAATCTGGTCTAAACCTCAATGTGTGACACAGGTATTTTTTATGCACATATTCATTCAGTTCATCTGCCTTTACACATTTCAAAAGAATGTCTTAACATGGAATATAGTGCTGCATGAATACAGGTTATTAGCCTCACTTTTCTATTGAAACAGATAAGACATAAACCAAAAGCTCCAATACCACACACTTCTTTCACAATCTACTTCTCCATGCTTATAAATGCTCAAATGGTCCTTGGAAACAACTTACTTATTCAGTGAGGTGAAATGGAGAAATCAGATGTACCTGGCTTCCACAGCACTTTTGACAATTTAAGAAGTTAAATATTAACTGAAATAAACTCTTTCAAAAGTATCTTCAAGTCTGAAAGCCTGTTAAGTGCTGCAGCATGATCAAACAAATCACTGCCTGAACCATATGGCTTCAAACAGGAGGGAAGGGTGAAAAAAACTATATATGAGAAAAATTGAAAATTCAGTAAAGGGAAGAAGAACCACTGAGTAATGTAAAGATTTTGATGGGTTATACAAAGGGGGACAGGCTGCAGAGTAAGAAATGGCAATCTTGGTGGGGGAGCTCAGTGACATTTCTGATAGATATTTCTCCATTTTCCCCTTTCTCTTTTATTCTGTAATGGTTCTCTAAACATGTGACAATGCCCAACCAGGTTCAGTACTAGTCAGGACCAAAAATCTGCAGACCTGCTTTGTCCTCAATACAGCTGAATATTATAAGATGTCACTATTTTAGCAGAAAAGCATGATATATTTTGTGTGAAATATTTTCCAAAGTAAATTACAAGTTAATTTTTTTTAATCCTTTCACCTTTCAAAGCCACATACTTTATGGCAAAAAAGTTATGATTTATAACCAAGAAAAAGCAATGGGGGGCTAAACATTCCTGTTTTCTTTGTGCAATAGTCTTTACCCTTTCCATGGAAAATAAGAATACTTCAGTAGAAAAGGTAAAAGTATTATTATATGTGTTAGCATAAAACTTCACTCTTAAGAGAGATGTAGATACTTTGTATTCCAAGGCAAAATAAATTTCTCAACATAATTTTATAACAAAACCACTGAGCACTAATTTGATAGACTGCAATGACCCAGTCCTCTTCAAAGAGTTTCATTTAATATTTTCTTAATTATCATAAATGTCATTATCATCACATCACATTTTTTCTACCTTGCCCCTAAAATAAGGATTTCAACATTGGCGGACGATCACAGGAGAAATGCATTAATGATTTTCTGATATTAATGACAGACACCAAAAACTGTAAAACACATTTATAGGGTTTTAAATATACTTTCAAGAGAATAATATTATTGGAAAAAGTTAGCTAGAATTTTCAGTTTAGCTAGAAATAGGGTGAAATTGCATTCCTAAATCAATAATCAGGTTCCTAGGCAGATGGCCTGATTTTTGAGGTGCTATTCATTGGGCACCTGCTGAGGCTCTGACTGGGAAGGGTTTCTGTAGAACTGTCACTGTGACTGCCCAAAGTGTCTCACCCCTTGTGCCAGTGTCACACTTGTGCAGTGCCTTCCTCACAGGACCAGCCTCACGGTTACACAGCAGCTCCTGAACAGCTGCAGCTGAAATTACAGCCAGACAGAGAAGGACACAGAAATTGGTGCCACTTTGCCCGGACTATTCCTATCAAATATTTCTTCCTGGTGCCCAGATTGTGAATTGCAATGGATGAGGCTTGGATGGCGTGAGAACTGAGAAAAGATGGAAAGAACATGCTTTCCTCTGACAAGCATATGCTTCCAGGTCTCACCCCCAACAATATTCAGCTTAATCTCAAGCAGTGTCTGTGAATAACTCCAGGTCTTGAATAGCACATTTTGGGGAGCTTGGGACAACAGGCTTAAAGGACAGAGCATCTTAGGAACAGTGACATCTGTACAGCCTGTTCTGCTTATTTCCCCTTCACTTTGGTTTCTCTATTTCTCCCATACTGATTATCCTATCCCTAATGAAATACACACAAAAAATAAAAACAGAACAAAAAAAGACATGTTTTTACAGAAAATGAAAAAAACCCAGTTGATGAAATACTCCCAACTAAACAATCATTTTCTAAATTAATTAAATTTATTTAATTAGCCCATTTAGTTTATGATAGTTAACTGAAGAAATAACAAAATTACCTGCAAAATCAGTTTAAATATACCATAGGAAAGCACTAACATACTCTAAAATGACACTGAGTCTAATCTGTGACAGATAGATTTAAGTGTTTTGTTTCATTAGAAGAATAATGATTTCATCAAAGTATGAAGAAAATTATAATTTGAAAAACGCACACTCCATGTATTCTGGAGATATTACATATCTTTTTATTTTCTTTTTGTGTTGTCATTATTTCTGTTTGCTGGGACTCCTCTGTAAAAAAGACTAAAAAATCATAGTATTTACATAAATATTCAGAAAACTTCAAAAGAAAAATTCCATGATGGGTTTTTGTTCTAGCATGGCATTGTAAAGAACTGAAATGCTTTACACAGAATCTAGCAGGTTTTCATTTTGTCTTATCTGTGCCAAATCTGTATTATTACCACTTAGCCCTGATGCAAGATTTGGCTATCAAGTAAAAATTTCTAACTTATTCAAACTGTAATTGTAGTTTGAAATAAGTGGAGCAGGTTGAATAAGATAAGAATTACCCACAGTGGAAGCCTTGCATTTCATAGGATGACACCCTTTCCAGCCATGTTTGTACAAACATTTCTTTCAACACTATTAAAAAGTTAATGGCTATTTATTGATTTTATTCAGCAGATATTCCATCTGCCAAGAAGGTAAAGGATAATGAAAAATTATCTTGGTATGATAACTCAAGTTTCTTTTGTTTTCTATTTAAATTTGGAAAAGATAAAAGAAACATGCAGAGAAAGCAAAAAACGTTTTTACGATACTTTTAATATTGGTCACTCATATAATTCGGTGGTCTACAGTTTCAACTGAAAAAGAATCATCTTTACCTTCAGAATACAAAATTTTCACAAATTCCAAGGGAAACTACATCTTGCAGTTAGTGTTAAAAAGGTAAACTAAAGCTAGGTACCAATGACAAAAATTTTCCATAAGTTAAAAATATTTAAAATCATGTTCTTTTATTAATAATAAGCTCACCTGAAACCATAGATAACTACAACAAATGCACTAAAATACTTTAGTAATAAGTCATAGTTCTTTTGTTGCATCATCTCAGAAGATTATTAATCGTTTGCCCAGACAACATTTCTGCTACAGCCATAGTTCCAGCAAAGTCACAGAGTAAAAGGAAACATGATTAATGACAATAAAGTTTTAATTATTCCTGTACATTTGTATACAGAAGTTTCAGATTGCAATTTAGGCAAAGTTTTGATCAATAAAATTGAATATTAGACATTTTTGTTTGAAGTGCTATGAAATTATTCATATTTATTTACCTATGACAAAATATTCTGTATGCTCTGATTACTATATGAAAATATATCTTCTTCCTGACTTCAGGAAATTCCTGTCTATCCTCAGATTCTGAGAAGGCATAATCAGTTACACACCATCTTTTCAGCATGTATTTTATTATCTTAGAGGACAACCATCATTTTAAAAGGAAGCTTCTAATGTTAATATTAACTATTTTTTTGCCTAGTTAGATTTACCCCACACAAGTTTCCTGACTTGATGCAGTGTTTACCTGCCTGAATGCTTCTGCCAGCAGGAGTGATAATAAGGATGTGAATATGCAGCCAAGAATGGGTAAAAGGCAGGGCTTTTTCAATGAGGGATGTTATTGTCTTACGCCAATATTTTAAATTATTGCAAATTTAAAATATGTTACAGTAGAGTCCTCTAAATGCTACAAAAGATCACACCTTTTTCATATCTTCTAAAGAACATGGAAGTGTGTAAGAAGGAGAAGGTTTAGCAAAACTTTAAAAAAAATTCTCTACCATTAGAAATTTCTGTAACTTTAAACATTCTAGTTCTATTCTCATCTATACATCTGTGATGAAAAATATTTTTCTAGAAAAAATATCATAGGCAATACTAATATTTTTAAGCAGTTAGGTACTTCTTAGTCAATGTTGTAAGAAGTAATTTCAAAGCAGTGACTTTTTATTGCTTAAAAATAACAGAGAGATGTGCAGTATTTCTTATCTCTCAATATTTCTTATATTTGGAATATTTATTAAAATAGAGGAAGTTCATAGGAGTAAGCTCAAAAAATGAAATAATAGAGTTCCGAATTTCCAGTCAAACTCTTTATATATTTAAGTTACATTTACCTCACATAAGAGGTAGAAGTGTCTATAAAAAGAAAAATTATTTCATTACAAAAACAAAACACAATCTCCTAAACTGCAATATTAAGTGAAATAATAAAAAGAAATTTTGTCACTCACTGAAATCTCTTTTAATAAGACATGTCAAACATTTCAGCATTTTAAATAATCAATTATTCTTCTTTTGATAATTTAAAATTTGTACTTTGAAATGTAAGATATTTCTATACTGAAACTGTGAAAAATTCTAAGTCTTTTCATTCAACTGCTGCAGCTCAGTCCTGAAATTTTGCTTTCTAGTATAATTTGTTCTAGAGAAGTTCGATTTTCAGGAGCTCTCTAACCTGAATGAAACAAATTTTAGAAACAATGACCTCGTTCTGATCTAATTTAGCTCAGTGTAACTTTGAAGCCAAAGTTGTTGAAGATGTATGAAACTGGCACAAGCAGGATTGAAATCAGGTCCCTTATCTCTCTGAATTTAAAAGTGAGAGCTCTCTGACAGAATCCCACTTCCTTGGCATCTCTGCTCATGTAAGACATGCACTGTTCTTGCAGTAGCGCTCAGGAAATGTGCTTTCTGCTCCTCACACCATGAGTTTTTTCTAACTTGTGACAAGCATATTGTTTTCAAATAGACCTAATTCTCTATCAAAAATTAAACTGAATGTCTACCAGATTGGTAGACATTTCAAATCTGCAGTAAACAAGCAGGTCCTGGAAGCTGTTCCAGACATGAGGATATTTTAACTTCTATCATGAAAAAGGACAGTTCTTCACGTGTTGTAAATGACCATAACATAGCCAATGCAAGGTTATATATTTATGTTTTCAATGTGCCTAGTGACAAAGAACAGTGTATTTTTACTTGGTCCTGCAAGCACACAGTTCTGCTCACAAAGCCCGCGCTCTGCAGCTTTCGATCAACAACACAGGGATGTTTAATATTTTAAGATTGCTCGAGTCTATCCACATGTTTTGTTAGGGGGTTGGTGAACAGCTGGCTGAATGTGAGCTGGCAGCATGCCTAGGTGATTGAGAAGGCCAGTCACATCCTGGCTGGTGTCAGCAATAGTGTGGCCAGGAGGACCAGGGCAGTGATCATCCCCCGGTACTCAGCACCGGTGAGGCTGCACTTTAAATCCTGGATTTGGTTTTGGGGCCCTCACTACAAGACAGACATGGAGGTGCTGGAGCGAGTTCAGAGAAAGCTGGTGAAGGGTCTGGAGCACAAGTCCTTTGAGGAGTGGCTGATGAGCTGGGGGTGTTTAGCCTGGAGAAAAGGAGGCTCAGGGGGGACCTTATCACCCTCTACAACTACCTGAGAGGAGCTGTACCCGTGCGGGTGTGGAACTCCTCTCCAAAGTACCAAGCAACAGAAAGGAGAGGAAATGGCCTCATGGTGTGGCAGGGAAAATTTAGACTGGATACAAGGAAAAAAATTCTTCACCAAAAGGGTTATCAATCACTGGAACAGAAACAGGCTGCCCAGGGAACTAGTTGATTCACCACTCCTGGAGGTATTTAAAAGGCACAGATGTGACACTGGTTGAGTGGTGAAATTGTCATTCTTAAGTTAACTGTTGGATCCCAAAGATCTCTTCCAACCTTTAGGTTTCTATCTTTCTATGCATATGAGTTTCTTTGATAATAAAAACTAACTAGCTATCATGTTTTAATAAAATAAGAGTGAAAGCAAACACTAAATTTAAGAACTGACAAAACACAAACACATTTGGCTTTCCCACCACAGATTCCACCCACATTAGATGTCAGCCACCATTTGTGCAAACAGATACCTCTGACAGGGTGCTCTGAAAAGTGGCTGGGAGCATGGTATGCGCGTATGCCTGAACTGTTTACCGTCATTGCAGAATCTACTATGTCCTACTTTATATTTAGAACAAATTAGGGCAATATTTAAAACCATCACACACCTAGATTTCCTTGAATGAATTCTCTTCTTCGATGCAGAGATTGTCTCTTGCTGAATCCCTAGAGTTTGAGAGATTTGTAAAGACTTGAAGGGCTTTTAAGACCATCAAGTGTTTGGGGAAGGTGCAGACAGAACCCCAGTTTCAGTGCAGGTCACCTCTCTCGTGCCTGTGCTCTGGGTGGGGGTACACCACCACCAGGCATCACAAGCTTTCCTGAGTCTCCTCAGATTGGTCCTTTGGCAGACTGCAGGTGTGACAGTATTGCCATAAGGAACACATGAGCAGTGGCACTGTTTGATTTTCTAAATTTACCTGTTAAGCCTTGTGGACACACAGAATTAGCCAGCAGCACTCTGCTTCACATCTGCTTCATGCTGGCTAACAAATTATGGGGGTTCTTTCAAACCTCCCCTTAAGGCCTGCTCCTTAGAATTGCACTGAGAAACACCTAACTGAACATGCAGATAAAAAAGTACTCTGTCCCTCACAATAGAAGACACTTCAATTGGACAAGCAATGTAAGAAGGTTGGCCTAACTGGCCCACCACAAAATACAGCTTTTTTTGGACCTCTGTTGGTGACATAGTTCAGTGTTCGCTCTACTACAATACCATCACAACTGTTCTCTTTTTATAAGCCACATTTCTCAGAGCCCTCAAACTGCACCATGTAAACTGAGATGGTTTTGAGAAAGAATTGGTGATTTGAACAGTCTAGAACATTTATAAATAAGTCATTATAATCCCTGGCTTAGTGATGGAGGATCTATTTCACAGCCATTTAGAATTTACCATTTCATAAAAACACTGGCATTTCAAGAATTGTTTTCCTCTAACATTTTAAGCAATTTTAATCCTTCATTATTAGGGAAAATATCAATATACCTAACATTTTGGTCCAAAACATATAGGTAACTTCTTTTTTTCCTCTCCAAAGTGTATTTCCTAAGACAGACAGGAGGTCCTATCATGGAGATACAGCTTTGAACTGTCTGCTACACTGATCTCAGGACTGGCAATAAGTGTTGTAAATGGAGACATCTTTGCAGTTACAGAAGCCTGGTATTCACAGCAAGAGTGAAGAAATAATGTGGAAAAAATATTGTGAGTTTCAGAAAAATTTGAATAACACAATAAGAAAGAATTGTTCAGCCTATTCACAGAAAAAGGCAGAGGCCATCTGTTAAACTGGTGCTTGGTTGTGTCACTAAACAGAGTTTCAATGTCTGTGAAGACCTGCACAAAATTCACTCTGGAAAATATGTCTAATTCTGGCACAACCTCAGTTTCAGGTAAACACATTTGTAATCTCAGCTATATCCATTTAACACTGTTCTCGTGCATTGTTTCCTCAGCTTCTAAAGAATGAACTCACCTGTCCGTGCGAGCTCCTGACCTGGTCTTAGCACATCTCATCCCACCAAACACCATCCCAGC
This sequence comes from Leptocoma aspasia, assembly GCA_013399835.1. Classification (NCBI taxonomy): domain Eukaryota; kingdom Metazoa; phylum Chordata; class Aves; order Passeriformes; family Nectariniidae; genus Leptocoma; species Leptocoma aspasia. The sequence continues at coordinate 132,645 of VXAX01005164.1, forward strand.
CCTTCACGTCAATGCTGCCAGGTCCACGTTCCTTGCTCAGGGAGTCCCAGTCCTTTTTTGCAAAAAATTCCACTCCAGTGGTTAAAGAGCAGGGGAGAGTTAGGAGGGTCTGAGGATATTATGATTATGGTTATATGACCAGGGCTGCTGAGGCTGGCACCAGCTGGCACTGGTTCCAGGTACAGGTGTTACTGTGGGAATGATTCCTGTGCTATGCATGGTCACTTCCTCCCAGCCCAGGACTCCCAGCACACAGTCAAAGCAGTCACATCCTTCCCCAGTTCAAGCAGTTGCTCTTCTCCTTTATGAAAAACCAAGGTTATTCACCACACTGGTTCCAGCCACAGGCCACCACTAGGCCACTTTGACACAGTTACACTCCATATGCCAAGACAAAGTACTTACACTAATACAATCAAGATTAACAAAACATAGTATGGAGCTGCTTTTATTTTGCTGCAAAATCTTTGCAAGCTTTTAAAATTAATTTATATAACAAATATCTAGCTTCATTCACTCCCTCAGAAATCAGGACAGACATGACATTGCCATTATTATTAACTATTGTTATCAATGTTTTCTTTGACACTTAAAATGCAGAATTATTTAAGTGAAAGCTGTAAGTTTTGTTAGATCATTATTATGACAGAGAACCTAGAATTGTACAGCATGTTTTAAACTCCCATCTGAAGAGAGCAGAAGGCCCAATACATAGACCAGACCCCTTCATGGCAAAATCTGGTGCATCCCTGAGACCCAGCTGTGAAGGTAAAGGTTCCTATCCTGGAAAGGCCCTTAGCCATTATGGATTTTTCAGCTAGGCAGCAAAGTGGCAATAAGAAGTCCAAGGGCAATCAAAGAGAGACATCAGGGCTTTAGGATGACAGGTCAAGGAAGCAGGAGTACAAGTGTGCTTCTCCTCTATTCTCCTAGTTGCAGGAAATGAGGAGGGAAGAGAGGGAGATCCAGCAGATCAATACTTGACTCTGAGCCTGGTGTCCCCAGCAGAATTTTGTGGGGTTTTGATCATGTTTGCAGTTTACATGACACCAGGCCTGCTGATGACAAATGGGGGTCACCTGTCTGAAAAGGGGAAAAGGATTTTTCTCAGGCACTAGCAGGGCTTATGGAGAGAGCTTTAAACTAGGTCTGAAGAGGAAAGGCATGAAACTAGACTTGTTACAGATAAACCAGGCAGCAGCATTCCAGTGTCTGAGGGACATTGTGCTAGTGGGATCCTTCATTCTGCTGTCTCCATGGAGGCAGGGGATAGAGAGCCATGCAGCAGCAGACACAAGAATTACTGATGTGTTACTGAAGCCACGGAAGCGCTAAATTAGTGGTAATCAGTAATCTTGCCTATCTTTTCCAACCTAAATGATTCCATGCTTTTATAATTCTAAATGTATACACTTGATGTGTTATGTGTACAAAAAATATATTGGCTATATTATTTTGTATACTACATTTCCTACACTGAATTGCCTTAAATAAACATTTTGTTACTACTTCCCATGTGTTCATTGGTCCTATTTTCCTCAAGGTTGATTCTAAGAACAAAATCATGAACACCATAAAGTTGCTATAAGATTTTTCTACTCATCAGGAAGACTAAGGGGGTCAAGGTTTCAGCATAGTTATTTCACATAAGTACATGCAACTGTCTACTTTGACATGGTGAAATTCCTTTAATTCTACACTATCTCGCTCTTTACTCAGACCATGGTTGTGGATATTGACATATGAAAATTCAGGGTTATTTCACTTACTCAAGATAATTACTTGCTTCAGAACCAATTTGATAGCAATAATAATAATAATAATAATAATAATAATGAGTAAATTAAATTTTCTATTCCAAATCCACAACAGCAGATGACCATTCAGGGGAAGTAATAAAGGTTCACTGGTATAAGAATAATAACTCAAAAAAAGCTTAAAACAACATACATGAAGGTAAGAGGACTAATAATATTCATTTGATTGAGTTTCAATTCATGGACCCCAATACTTTCATGTTTAGATTTTAAATTATCTTTTTATAGGCTGGGAAGTCATTCCAATCAATCTTAGTTTTCTTTCAGCACTAAAACCAAAAATCATCGTAGCACCACAAGAAAATGAAACTTCCATTGGTTTAAACCACATCAGTCATTTTAAATATGTCTCAAAACTTCAATGGGTTAACTTTATACACACAGACATTTTTGCAGATCAGACATTCTTTAACCTGCAGCAGACAGCATGAAACTGGCACAGGGGCTGTATCATCTGCTCCAGTTAATTCAACAAAAACATGGTCTTGCGCCCACACTTGATCCAGATCAAATACGCACTCATTGTGATCCAGGAGCATGCAAATCTGGTATTAATGGACATGAAACCATGGCCTTATATGACAGCTCAGCTTTAGATACTTTGCAGATTTCATTGATAGGTTTTTCAGTAGGCATGTTTTTTCCTTTAACTTATAGGAGCTGTGATGTTCTTTTCCACATAAATCATTAAATTTATGTAAATTAAAAACAAAATCAGAAAAAAAAATCCCAATTCCCATCACAACAAAGTTGAGGGCTGTAGATGTGTGGTTGCAATCAATTTAAATAGCTAAAATAAATGTCCAAAGTAATGGAAACCAAATCAAATCTATATATTGAAACAGTCAAAAAATTAGAAATCTTACCTTTTTCACTAACACTTTCACTTTCAATCTCTACATCATCACAACTTGTGTATTCTGGAGTGGATGCCAATTCTTCTTCTGAGCTACTTAATGAAACCTGGCGCATTTTACCTCCTTTCTTCGTTTTATGGGGCTTTGGTGGTGGAGGTCTGACAGATTCAGACTGGTCTGAGCTGAGTGAATCATTCCGTAACATGGTCTCCATCTTTTCACGTTTTGTTTTCCGGACAGCAGAACTGGGATCCAAATGATGCTGTTTCCTTAAAGAATCAGAGCGCCTCATGTCTGCTCTTTCCAGAGGAATTGGACTCCTCCTAGGTGTAGGAGGGCTATGATTTGTGGTCCTCTGACGATTGGGACTTGGTCCCTGAGCCTCTCGAGTTCTTTCCATAGAGTATGAACGTTGATTTTCCATGGCAGCCCTGCGCTCAGACACTGATCTTTGTCTTGATGGCCGTTCCATCCTGAGCACGGACATCCGGGAATCTTCCAACTCTGTATTTGCCAGTGAGACATCGCTATGTCTGCGCTCATGACGTGCTCGGGACACTTCAGCGTGGATACGCATTTGCTCCTCATACGGCTGTGGCTTGACTGGATAACGAGCCAAATTAGGATCACTCCGGTATCGTGCCTGGTATTCCTCTTCCCTCCTTTGCCTTTCATATTCTTCCCTGCTTTGTGCATCTTCTTCTTCTACCGGATACTCCTTGGAACGCCTGCGGCTCCTTCTGTTGGAATCTCTATAATCACCCAGTTCAGGTTCTTCGTACAACTGAGGCCCACGCTGTGACCGCCTATCGGAATAATCTGATGGTGACCTGGGCATCGCACTGTCTGATGTAGCATACTGTGAATATTCGTCTCTCTCGTCCCTTTGGTCGTATCTTCTGCTCTGTTCTCTTGATATTGAAGGGCTTCTTTTCCTAAATAATCACGGCAAGAAAGCAGAAAGAGAATACTGTCAATATTTTATGTAGCGCAAATATACAGTTAATGCTAGTTAAAAGATAAAATGACCAGCTGAGGGAAAAAAAAATCCCTTCATTGTGTTTCTTTGTGAATATACTCTCACATTTTCTGTACTAAATTAAAGAAAGCATGTCATACTATAAATCTGCTTATGGTGCACAATTTGAATAAAAAACAGGTTTGAAGAAAAAATGTTAATATGACTTTATAAAATATAGAATATAAATAGTTAGGCTACTTTGTAGTCATGACTGCTTTACAAGTACCAAAATTTTATAATCCTTTGTAATCATTTTACAACAATATACCTTGACCATATACTTCTGTTTCACAGAGTTTTATAATCACCATGGAAAGTAGGGCTAGAAGGATCATTCAGTTAGTTTTCTCTTTTAGCAGTTGTTATTGCTCAAAACTACACATTTCAGTCCCCACAAACTATAATTTGTGCCAAGGGCAGAAAACAAAGCTTCAGTGGCAGCACTTGTCTAAATCAGATGAACTCAGAAGTCCTGAACTCAGAAAACAAATCACTTTTTTGTGTTGTGAAGGGAGAGTTTGAAAGTGCTGCCTGAGTTGAGAAAAGAATCCTTCCCATCTCTATAGGGATGGTAGCAGTATTAGTCCAAGCATTTGAGCAAGACAAATACCAGAATGCAGTCCCTGTACCACATAAAGCATGACTCTTTGATGTCATTGACACCATCTAGCTATAGACAGCTACTCAGGCTTCAGGGGAAGGTGGAAAAAGAATTTAAAAATATCCTTTCCTGACACTGACAAATGATAGATTGAAGCATGTGATTCATTTATATGTAATATTTTCATAAAGGGTGTGTCTGGAACATATATTGAATGTTATGTTTTCTGTTTGACACAACATTACTTGCTACTTGATTAGAAGGGATTAGTTAACTAGGACAAAAACAAACTGGATATTCAAATCATGCCTTTATCAATCCTTACAGGGTAATAAGCATGTAAAATGCTACTTTTCAGACATGTCCTGATTCACGCTTGGCTTTTCACCCTACATGGATCTGAAGAAGTTACCTGCAGGAAACTGGAGCAAAGATCCTGGATAAAAGAGACTGAGAGGTGGGCTTCTCTGGGATAATGTAGATCAACTCAAACTTTAAGTAATAAAAATACAAATGAGAAGCTATTTTTGTGTTGTTAGTCCTTTCTTCGTATATTTAGTTCCCCCTTTATAATTAAAATCCCTTTTAAAATGCTTTCTACACTCACAAAATGACCACTGATTCTGAAGGGCAGCCTTGCAGGCAGTAACCAGGAGATCCTGCCTAGTGTTTAGAAGGCCAGGAAAAAAGGCGAGCAAATACAAAGCCCTGTTGCTGTCACAGTTGTCCTAGAAGAAGAAAGGAAACACTTCAATTTAGTGAAGGGGAGAAGGAGAAAGAGGTTCTCCTCAGTGCCCAGGAAAGTATAAAGTACCTGATAGGAGAGAAACATTCTTTTCACAGCCAGGAAGGAAATGCAGTCTCTGCTCAGCAAGGGAAAGCCACAACTGTCAGTGCAGAGTGTGCATGGCCTGTGGGGGGACTGGCAAACTGGCATCCTGTGCTGTTCTAGGTACCACGCAGAATTATTAAACTGTGCTTGAAAGATTTGGACCCAGTATTGCCTTGTAAACAGTAAAGTACTTTAGCTTTGCAATGGCATCTACAAAAGAGAAAAGTAATTCAATCTTGCAAAAATGAAACTCTCTGCGTGAAGCACGACAAATTCTATAAGCATCATGCAGATGCCTATTTGCTTATGGTGAAGCAAAGATGTCCTATCTGTCTTGTTACAGTGGCATGTTAGTATCAGCACAAATTATAACCTCTGTAAATTTTACAAAATCTCTACAGATTCGGCTACTGGAGACTCAACTTGAATGGCTCTAATGTGACATGAACCGAGTTTCATAAGGCTAAAACCAGAATGGCCAACGGGAAGGGACAATTAGAACAACAGAACTACCCAAATGCAGACAGTTTGTAAAGACACAGAAGCTTCATTAAGACAACAGAGATTAGATGCAGAAATGCTTTAAGGAAGATAAATATTTTTCACTTAAATACTTCAGATGATGAAAATTATGCCACATCCCAAAGTAAGTTGTTCCAATAGCAAATTACCCAATCCCTGAAAATTTCTGTCATGGCTATAGCAAAAGTGTGCATAACTTCCTCTGCCCAATTGTGTCCCCCATATAGGAAAAATCTGTACTCATCAGATACAGGCATTCATTAATGTGAATCTCATTGCAAGACTGAGACAAATACACGTTCACATGAAATGTACACATACTCTACTGTTAATACTCACACTGTGCATACTCAGTCTATATAACCTATAGATCATGTGTGTTCAGAGCCACATTTTTTGCATCAATTTGACCTTCCAAAGCATTAAAACACTCTAGTACATACAGTTTATAGGATCAACTCCATGATGAATGGTGTAACACACAAAGCCATACAGATTCTAGTCTGACAAATCACACGTGTGCCTTGGAGCAGTCTGAGTGCACACAAGCTTCAGTATTAAACATCTACATACTTGTATCTACAGCAATACAAACAACACAGTGAGAATTGGTTTAGCTACAAATAGAAGATGATATAAACATACACAAAACATTATGTGTGTGTGTGTATTTTACACATATAAATAAATTAATATATCACTCCATGTCACAGTGTCCTCATATGGATTGCAATCCTCTTCTGATGATGTTACAGCTATAATGTCTTGGGGGGAAGGCTGAAGGGGATAAAAGAGATGGATTTCTGCATAAGTAAAAACATTATTGTAGACTTGTTGCTGAGGAAAATGTATTTCTATTAAGGAAACACATCATCAGATGACCTGGGACATGACTTACTAAAAAATACACCAGTCTTTTTAGCATGAACTATGTTAATGAGAGGAGGATGTGTTGATTTAGCATTATAATTTTATACTACTTGCACAAACACTTTCTAACCTCGGGTGCTACATTTACTGCAAACAGTCATTTTCCTTTCTCCGTGTAAGGTATAAATATAGAAAACCATCTATGGCTGACAGTAATGTGAAGAGCAGCTGGGTCCTCAATCTACTCTAACCTTTCATGAAGGAAAAAGCTTTGCACAGCTGCCCTGCAACTACTAGGGCACATACAAGAAAAAGGACCTATCTGAAAATTTAGGGCTTTTTTTCAGAGAAAGCAGCCTGATACAAAGAAGCAACTAATTTAATTCCTGGTCTATGTTGACTGACATTATCAAACTCCCTTTCTAATTAATTTCATTCCTGTTGAAGTCATCAGAAGAACGAAGTCAGCAGAAGCTGTAGTCCTGTCCATCAGAAATAAATTAACTGTATTGTACACCTGATCAGCCAGAAACCTTCTGTCAGGAGAGGGCTCATCCTGCCCTGCAGTCACCACGCCCTTAGTATTAAAGTCTGTCATTCTCTTCACTGGTCATCACAGCACAATTAGTCCCCCCTTTAATATTCAACAATTTTTTAATTTTAAAAATACCTGCTGTATACAGACTTGTACAATGAATGCTATACATTTTAAATCAGCGTTATGAAATCACAGTAGGAGGGAACTAGTACTGATGAAAACTTAGGGCCTGTCCCTACTATTAAAAATCTGCTGCTATTTTTAGATCACTAGCTAATTCTCACTCACCTTCATAAGCATCTGTCTAATCCATCTCTCACCATTAACTACCTTAAAGTTACCTTAATAAAACCCTTTCATCAAGTACCTCCAGCTGGATACACCATGGAAAATGACTACTCCTGCCTTTCCAGGACTTCCCTGGAACTTTAAAAGCTAAGAGAAATTTAAGGGTGTGATATGCACCCTCCAGCTGCCAGCTGAACTAAGCATTATATATCTCAGCAGAAGGATTACCACCTTTTCTGGAAAGGTTATCACACCTTTTCTGAAAAATCCTCCAGGCCATTGTGATTGCTACTTGTTTGAAACAACCATAAAATAAAATCTCTATTATGGTGAAAAAACTCTAGAACCTGCAAAAATCTCAGGCACATTCTATAAATGGTGTTTTTCTAGATACAGAATATGAAACTTATTTTTTTCCTACTTATCGCAGTATATTTATTTTTATTGTAATTTATCAATACATGACATTTGGTCTTTTAATATACAACCTATAACCCTACACTGATGGAAACCTTATTTGCAATGCACTACAGATATCACTAATATTATGGAAAAGCAAATAGTTTGACTGTAATCTGTACTCCTGCTCATAAAGTTATATTATTCAACTCCCCCACATCACAATAGAATTAAGTGCTTAAAATACAACATAGAAGAATATAAGACAGCTATTCAGCTTTGATGGCTGTGATTTCCATAATGGAACTAAATATCTTGAAACTCTTTGACATTCACTTGTATTTTTCCTTAAAGAGAAAACACTATTCTTCTTTGATTTAGGTTTTTAGAAATTTGACCTAAGTGTACTGTAGAAAAGGATATTTAAAAAATTAAGTATCCATCACATTTCAGAAGTCAGAGACATTAAAAAACATTGTAATATGCAAAGTATTTATATCACTGTCAAAACTAGATGTCAGACCCTCCTGCTAATAATCTTTTTCTCAGACTAATAGACTACACATTTGAACTGGAGAAAACGTTCATGAAAATATAATTCTAAAGTTGTGTTTGACTACTTGAAGCAAGCTGCATTTACTTGAAGAGCATTATTTATCAGAAGCTTTGGGTCAATTAAAAAATTATAATCTGGGTCAATTAAATAATGGTCTCAGTGGGCCTGAGCCATCAGCTACTTGAAAACTGAATATTGGCCATCTACTTGTAAGACCTAATTATAATTTACTAGACAATACTTTAAAATTTTGTTCCCTCTTTCCTATAAATTATCAAGGAATAAAGTTGAATGGAAAATTAAAACCAAAAATATCTCTCCTGCACATACTGTAATTTTGCTTAACTCAAAACGTGATCCTTTCAATACATGGAAGAATAATTCAGAGAAAGTAAAAACTGACATTTTCCACAAGAACTTTGTCACAAAAGCCATGCAAGATACAGGGCTTCCTGTTAGAGACCTCATCAAATACACTGAACACAGCTCATTTCTCCTTTACTATATGGCTCCTGTCAGGAAAACTACATTTGTTGGTCTCTGAGTGATCATTTAAGAATAATTCTTCTACTATTTGAAATTTTGTATTTCTACGTGTCGTATTCAACAAACAGTCAAGGCACTTGTTCTAAAACAGTGGTGACAGGGAGCAGATGAAGAACCTTGTCAAACAGTTCCCAGGCTGCCAGGAGCTGAGCTGAGCACACTCTGGACCTTGCACCCAAAGCCCCATGAGTGCCATGAAACCAGAAATCTTGCTGTGCAACTTTAAGGTCTGCCTGCCTTTCACAGGGAGGGTTCTACTCTATCATTTAGGAAATCATCCACAGACTTCCTTTGCCATACTGAAAAATCAGCAAAATTTTTGGCAGTGGTTTTAAGAGGCTGGCAGTGATTTAACTCTTCATTCTCTGTTTATAACTTCTGCCTTTGCTGAGTCATACTATGCAGGAGAATTCATTTTGCACATTCTTCAAAGCACCTATGGCTCCTTTATTGAAAAAAGAGGTGTTTTTTTTTTACTTCAAAGCAGTTCCAGTTTTCACCAAGGTCTCTCCTTCTCCTCTAGTCTGTCTAGTTTTATACTAGATTAAATTTATGATTTGTCAGTTCCCCTCTCCTTAGCTTCTCACCCTCTCAAAAAAAAAAAATGAAGAATGTAAGCAACCAGTGCACAATTCACAAGTTAATTAATTTAAACAGGCTACTTTGATAAATAGAAAAGGTGTTTATTGCATTTGATCAATGTGGTTTCAAAAAAAAATTTGTTCTGAAGTACATCTAACACTCACCTATCCAAGGAATCCACTAGGTAAAGCTCATGTGAGACAATACTTCCTTCCTCATTTCAGCCATGCCTTGTGATTTTATTTTATGGAAACCGTACTTAGAAACATTAGAATACATTCCAGCTAAATATCTCCAAAGAATATGAATTAAGTTTACAATGATCATTAGTAAATCTACTGAAGGATGAGATTGGTAGAGTGGGTGTTGACCTCTATTAGATTTTATCTGAAAATAAGAATTCACTGACTGCAGGCTGGTATCAACAGAATGAAAGGAAATCTGTAGTAACAAAACATTAATATAATTAAAGTCACCACTGATAACAATTTTGCTTTGAACTTGACATGATGGCAGAGACATATGAACAATACATTTTATTCTATACAAGTAATTCAGAAAAAAATCGGCATTGCATCGGGGTTAATTTCAATTTGTATGAGGAAAAGAGTTATAACAGAAAAAACTGCTGAACAAAAGAGGTGATTGTATCTATCAACTGCAAATCTACAAATATTTAGGTAATATGTTTGTTTCACATTTTTTTCCTTAAATCAAGAACATCACAGATAGGAAAACTGGACTAACAGTAGAAATTATTTTGTCTTCCTTTATTTTGCCTGAGTACTCAGTAGTCCTTAAATCATATAATATGATTTTAGAGAACTGCAAACTGAGAAATAAAACAACTATTTTTTACTGAGTTTTCATTCAGATATATTGATGGATGCTTACCTCTTATAAATAGGTTAAACACGCTAAGATTTTTCTTTATTTCTATTTCTGAACATTTTCAAAATTAATATTTTGCTAATTATTTCCACTTAATAAACAAGCAATATTGCACCTTTTCTTTCAGTAAAAATTTTGTCTCAAAAAAGATAATAAAAACTAAAATAAATAGCGAATTGATTAGATGGTTTTCAAGGATAATTGGTAAGAATGGGCATTCTTGTTATCTGCATCAGTACTGACACTACAGAAAACATTTGCAGAAGGGTGGAATCAATTAACAGATGTCTAACAGCAGGATTCAAATTAGTTTTAAACACATGATGTTAAAAGAATAGTAGGTCACAGAAACACTAACATAAGAATGAGTAAACATAATACTGAACTGTTACTAAAAAGTGCAAATAATATAAAATAAAAGAACATTTCAAAATTCTACATATACTATTTTTATTAAAAGAAATACAATGTTTTGATAATTATTTTTATCACAGAAAATATAATACAATTTAAGAAACAAAATGATAGGGAAGCAAAAGATTTTGTTAAAGACAATATTTGCATATATCTGAAGCACAAGAAAAAGTTTTTCAGTACTTCCATTGAGTTTCTTACTAAAAGTAAAAATTATCTCCCTAATCATCCCCCAGAAGAACAAGAAATGCTGAGCATTAGACATTGCTTTCACACAACACATTCTGCATCTTTCTTGCCTGCTTTACCTTTTGATCAGCCACTGCACATCTGGGAAGTAGGAAGCCTCGGGTTCATGAGAATACATCAATTTCTGTTCTCGCTAGTGCTTTCATTTAATCCTCTAAGTTCAGTGAAATCATATAAACAGTCTCTTCATTTCAAGACACAATTTTTTAGATATGTATTTTAGAAACCCTTCCCTTCCCCCAAAATGCACTTATAAAATATAAGGCATCTACGAAAAAAAAAAAAGTTCAGCATCTGAAACAACAGCAATTCAAGTCAGAGAGCTGACCCAATGGGAAGCTATTGAGAGCATGAGAGGAGTGTTATAGTTTAATGCTGTTACCATGTGCTGTATATAGCTGGAGGTCAAGTAAGAATTTACCCTATAAGGAGGATTATGGTACTTAGCTGATTAGTGCCTTGCTACAGTACTATTGCCTACAAATGTCCATGCTGGTCAGGACATTACATTTAAACTATTTTTAAAATTGTGCAGGTCCAGTATTCCATATTTTGTGATACTTGTTCCATCATTTTCTTTATGTTCTAGGTCTCCAATGAAGTTATGTAATAGCTATACTTTTAGTTTGTAAGAAGTCTAATTTTGGCATAATTTTCAACTGTTAGGCTAAAATAGTTGTGGCATCTATTTCAGTCTGATGTGCTGCAAATACCATAAAACTGAAAATATTTTTTCTTACATAGTTTAAAAAACAACAGTGAAAATAAATGAACTAATTATTTCCAAAAACAGTCATCAAAACTCACATCCAAAATACGATGAAAATGTGAAAATAATAGAAAGCAAATTAATATCTTCATTTGCCTTAAATAAATTACAGACATATTTTTCTACAGATTTCCACAGCATTTTCTACCTATGCAAACTAGCTTATGAATACATTATGTTTAATATAAAGCACCAGCCAAATCTGACTGCAATATATTTAAGCCATGATAAAGTAGCATGACATGGAAAAACTGAAGACTTAGCAGAAACCTAGATTTTCTCCACCTCAGTGAGTTCAGATTCCTAGGAAAGGCATTCTGACATCAAATTTTATTTGCTCAGCCATCACAGAGAATATACCATAATAGACTTCATCTATACATAATTTCATCTAATTTTGAGTCTAATCTTTTTTAAGTGTTTCAGTTTCTTACCACAGGGATTATTCAGCAGATGCTTTTACCAGCAGCTGAAAGTATCCTGGTTCTTCAAAGGAAACCTTTAAGTTTGATGAGTGTTTCAAAGAAACACTCCATTATTATGTGGGTATTATCACCATTACATAAAAAATGAAGATACTTCAATAATGACTAAGAAAATATCAGTGACATGAACTGTCATTTGAGAATTGTTTTCCCTAATAGTATCTGGAGGCCATTTTGGACTGTTGAACTTATAAAACTCTAACTTTACTAATGAACTTGAGCCAGTACATATTCTGTTTTCTCCCTCTCTCTTCATTATGTCCACAATTACAATATAAGTGTGACATCATACAATGAACTTTAGTTTTAAAATATCTCTGTGATTCATCTTTCAGTCTGGAAGAGATTAAATAGATCATACTGAGCTGTTTTGATGCTTCCGTAAAAGACCAAGCATAAAATAAACGCTGTGGAAATGTCCAGTTTCCTCAGTAATGGGAGGTAAAGGCCCATTATTAAATCCAGTGAATTAGATCAGTGGTGGCTCATCAATGAATGATGGGCTGTCTGCACCAGCTCCTCCAAGACAAAACTGTCAGGGGAAATGTGTTCCTGCTAGGGAACATCGCCTGGTCCACTGTGGAATGAGACAGGTGCATTCAATAGCTCTTGGAAATTACCATGGTACATAAAATTAAATTTTTGGTTCAACTGTCATCCTCAACATATTAGTGAGACGGGATTAAATGTCTGTATTTTAAAGTAGCACCTAAGTCTATCATAGAAGCAGACCACAAATTTAGAGAAAAGTAAGCTGTATTTCTGTAAAAACAATAGCACCTATGTTATGTATTGGTAGGACATGATTTTACAATGTTTTTTAAGCAAAAGAACTTTCTCCACAGTAGTTTAAGCAGTGGGCTCACAATCCACAGCTGTTATGTACCAAAATGTTCATAATCAAAAGGTTATGGCTGCCTAGACAAAGCTCCTTCAGTTCAGAGCCCTTCAGGCAGGAGGTTAGGATGGAAACCACGTCTGTGCTGCCGGGTTTTCAGAGACACTATCTGAAAAATTTCCCACCACACTACCATGCAGTAACAACCTCACATGGATAATAACAGCCTGGTTTCTGAAACATCAACAGGTCAACGAGCCATCCTTAGATCCTCAGTTCAGATCTCTAATGTAGGTATTTCTACCAGCATTACTTTGTTTTTCTGCAGTGCTGAGACCAGCTCTGGATATTCCTCCCCTTTTATACTCTTACCACTTGTTAGAGATGTCTGCACTAGAGCAAGCCTTCCCTAAAAGAGGCTCAATATGAAGCTTGCTAAAGAAGCAAATATACTCCTGGATGTTTGCAAAAATCCATCTGGAAGATCACTAAGTACTCTAGAAAGTGTGAGGAAGTGAACACTTGGAAGTGAAAAGGGCAACCTGGCAGCTTAGCAGCTTCTATATGAAAAGGTAGCACCCAGTTAAGATGGCAACAGTACAGACCACAGAGAGGAAAATAGCAACCACTTCTAGCAGGAAGCAAAACAACATTGAACAGTCCTTATGTAACTACTAGAAACACAATGAATAAAATTCACTGAAATATATGACTATGTTTCTTCCAAGTCAGTTGTGTGAAAATCTAAGGCAATTTAAAATGAAACAACTAAAATAAACTTCATCTTGTAACATAAACAAGTCCATAGATGTATTCTACATTCTGCTGCAATGAAGGTAGATTTAGTTACTCTACTTTTGCTTCTAAAATAAGATGCCAGCTTTTTATATTCCACAGGAGAAATGAATGCTCATTTTGTAACTTCATGCATATATAAACATCCCAACTAATTCATGCTTTACAGTTCCTGTCACCAACATTATCTGCTCTACCCAATAAACCTGTTTTCAGCAGGATTCTACAAAGTAAAATGATGAAATTCTAACTGAAGTTCAGGCTATGTATTAGCAGAATTTTGACATAACATTGGTCATTTTTTCCATTAATTACAGAATTTCTAGAAAAGGTATGAGAATAACCAGATGGCCTGTCATTACCAACTAGACTCAGATGGCAAACAGCTGACAAACACTGGGAGGTTTATACAAATTATACAGGTTCTCAGCACCTTTCATAACATAAGTCCATCGCAAAAGTTATGGAACACGCTCAGTAACTCAGTCTTAAGCAGAGTGTGATCAATCAGCTAAGGCAACAGAGAAAGGAACAAGAAAAAAGTAATGAAATTAGAAAAAAGGTAAAGCAATGATTTGAAAGCGTTATGTGAACTCATGAAATCTTTTTGAGATTAATGATTACCTCATCTCTCAGCACTGTTATTTCCAGATTTTGGGGAGCAGTAGTATGTTTTAAGTTAAACTTTACTTTCACTGTTGACCCAAACACAAAAGGTTAAATGTTTGCTCACTGAAGCACTTTTCAAGTATGAGATCAACTGGATAACAGGCTGAGGATCCAGGCTATAAAAGTTATTCAAGATGCTTGAGTTGACAGAGCAGAAAATGACGATCAAGTTTAAGTAATTTAGTTTCTGTAATTTAAATGGTCAAAATGGATAGTTGGACAGATCTGACTTCTACAATTAGCAAAGAATATTTCATGGTATATAGATTTTGAAAAGCATATTGAGGTGAACTAACACAAAACAGTTACAATATTAATAGATTCATATATAATAATGAGAGAAGAGTAACCATGACCAAGTAGTTTGATCTCCTTCCTCCTGGATGCTTTCACAGAAATGAGATTAAGGCCGGATACGAATGAAATTTTGCTGAGAAGAAAAAAACATTAAATTAAATTCGTTATATTTGGCCATATAGTGGCACCAAGCTCATTTACTGTCATCATTAGGGAGATATTTCCCAAAACAATGGATTAGATTATTTTGGATTATATGGATGATATGCTATTAAAAGCACAACCCGAAAAACTATTACATTTCCACTAACTGGCCATTTCCCTACTGCTGCAAGTCCTGTAGCAAGGTGAGAAAAATCAACACTACTCTGTTGGAATTGAGTTTGATTCATAAATACATAGACATTTGGAGTAGAGGGTGGAGGGAGAGGCAGAGAAGAAAAGGAAGTGGATAATTATAGCCATGTTAGAAAATTCTTGCAGCAGATAAAAAACACTTAAAATACAGGAAAATTCTTAAGAGAATTATCAACAATACTTCATAAAAAAGAAAAGGTTTTCTAAGGTCAAGTTTTGTGAAAAATGGACTGAAAGATATTACTGGATAGAGGCTATGGGCATCACTTCTTTGACCCCTTTTTTGCTTTTTTCTACTAGTTTCAGTATCTTCAAAAACACATTAGAAACTGTCTGTGAATGGAGAACTCAGGTGCAGTTCCTGATCAATAGAGCGAAGGCTAAAAGCTGACATTAGTGATACAGAAGCATTTTCTAGCTAGCATTTGCTCAGTATTATCAAAATATTTGGTATATGAGGAAAAAGATTTCACTTCAGAAAAACTATAAGAGGTATTTGATTGGTTTAATTGAAAGTAGAAACTTTACCTATGACTTCAAAAGGGTATTCCATGTTATAAAAATACAATATTAAAACATAAATCTTGTTTCAAAAATAGAGGAACATTATGACTAATTTAAGCTAAGAGAGAATAGAGGAACATTATGACTCCTTTAAGCTAAGAGGGAAGCATTTTATTTATGCTTTATGATGTAAGAGTGCCTTGCCTTGCTGATTGTTTATTCTGCACTTGCTGTTGTGCCTTGTGATGTCTGTTCCACTAGACCATTAATTACATACAACAAAGTTACATTGCACCAGCATTAGTTGGAACAGGATAGTTCCCCCCAGTGCAACACACCCAGAGACCTCCAGAGACAAGTGACAAGATTGTCACCTACTCTGCTTCAACATTAAGGTAGTGTCAAGTGTAAATTTTTTACACTGAAATATGAGAAAAAAGTTAAACTTCTGAAGTCATTAAGAATAACACACATTTCTGCAAGACAGAAACTTAACATGAAAAACTCATTCATAGCCAAGAGATTCAACATTTTGCCAGACATTATGAACAATCTTTGTCAAGAATCATCAAAGACTAAGACTCGCAGGCAAAGGCTGGTCCAGCAAAATACCTGAGGACTTTGCAAGGCTGGCAAAGGTTGGCAATTTTGTAATTCATCGTAATTCAACTTAATGCAAAATTCTGTTTTCTCTCTTTCTAAACATTTTCAGGTTAGGTCAACCTAACATTAGAAATGCCACGTTGTCTCACTGACTGCAAATGGTAAAATTTTGTTCAAAAATTCTGGATTTAAAAAAGAGCCTTTAACTTGTACAAGAACCTGGACTTGAAGACTTAATTTCAGATTATCAAAGATAATGGATCTATTCATCACATAAAATAAAATTATGAAAGATTTTAATAGAGACAATGAGATGACTGGCATTTTATGCAAATTATGTATAAACAGAGGGACTTCAACAGCAGCCTATAAATACTGCAAGAACCTGGACTGGGAACTGCTTTTATCTTAAAAACACAATGGAGTTCTTAAAAATACAGGGGAGCTACAAACAAACGTAGACATATGCTTTTGAGTGAAGTGGACTAAAATGCTTGCATTAATTATATTATATGGAAGGTGTCAGTCTTGTAAACAGTATTGATCACTAGTTGGTACACTGGGCAAAGAATCTCATCAAGGTGAATTCTTAATCTAAGGAAGTTGTACTCAAAAAGATAATGAAATTGTGATTAATAGCAATTTGAAAAAAAAAGAACTGTAAATTGCAAATACAGCTTTACAAATACTGCCTACAGAAAACGAAAAAAAAAAAAAAACAGTGCTAGGAAAGACGGACACAAAATAAAATGCAAATCAGGGTATTTCTAATCCACGTGTCTGTCATTTCATCCTCTGTAATAACAATGCCTGTTAGAAACAAGAAGGGGTGTTGTACATTCTACAGGAGCTTTAATTTGCTCGGTGTAAGTACAGCCTAAGTACCTGTGCAGGAACAAATCATGATGCTCTTTTTTTATTTAGTTGCCTAAACACATGCTCAGAAATATTCCTCCTTTCAAATCGTTCCCACTCCCACTTTTTCAAATATGATTTTGCTAGGTTTTATATTATTAGGAATGATTTATCCCTTATTCTTCCTTCTTGGAATGGATACTGCCCCAAAGAATCTTCTGGTCTGGAATGGGACACCAGTTCTTGCTAATGGCACCTTCTTGTCTATGAACTCAAAGGAAAGGAGCAAGTTAACTGAGAAACTTACGTCCTAATCAGCCTTAGACTAGCAACAAGACAATAATAATTTACTCCTCACCTTAAAAAAAAAAGCAAACAAACCACACACACACACACGAAAACAACCACATACTTTGTCTCTCAAAAAATATGGGGGTGGCCAAGATTAAGAATTCAAGATCACAGAGGGCCTTATGATATATACTCACAAACTCTTTCATTTTCAGTAAATCTCCTCATTTAACAAGAAGGAGCACAAGTCTCCATATTTCATTGTTTATGGCAAGCCTGCAGGTGCCTGAAAATGTCTCTGTGGCAATTATCTCATAAAAAACGGGAACAACTGCATGAGTAAAGTTAGGATAAGTATATCAGCACTAGGCACCCCTACAAAAATGCTCACATGAACAGCCTTCAGAAGTGAATAACAACAAGTGAATTTGATGAGGACATGTAAAAAAGCAGTGTTATAGCCTGATTCCATGGCCAAGCTCAAGCACCAGCTTAAGAGGGGGTTTTCAATATACGTTAAAAGATCAAGCAACAATTAATCCTCTGGACTTCTTTCTTAAGCTTGTAGACTATTAAAGGGAGCTTCAATTCAGACTTGATTTCCTTTCCTCATCCCCTCTGCTGTCAAGCTACCTGCTGTCTAACAATAATTATGCTAGTTTCATGTAGCATGCCAAGACATAAATACTCCAAGTATTCTAACGCAGAAGTTCATTTGTTTTGATGTCCATGAGCCAAACATAGGTTTCTTCCAGCAACACAACCTGCACACACGTTGTATTGCAAAGCTTGTTTTCTGCTCATGCAATTTTTAAACTTTCCAATTCTTTTTATGTCCAGGAGTTGACTGGCGTACAGAGGCGCATAATACCAGGTGGCCGAAGAAAAAATTGAAAGAAATCCACCTTATATAGATACGTTTTTCATATTTTATTTAGTCTTCCTGAATCCACATGTATTCCTGTTCTTTGCCATCCAAAGTATCTTGTGACCTTGGTTAAACCACAACATTGCCAACATGAGGGATCCAGGACCTCTATCATCTCACACCATTTTTTAAGAAGAGGCATTTAGCTTTCAGATGTAGTGCTGTGAATCACATCTCTTCCATCAGAGAATCTGTTTGCAAATCATGCCTTTCAATAAAGTATATTTTTAAAGCATTTCTGTTCAGACCCTTTTTCTGACAAATCATACTGTCTTTCTGGGTCATCTTTTATGACGCCCCATTCTGAGGCAGGCAACAAAAAAACAGGCATTGGATTGAATGGTATTTCTTCATATGAACAGGAGTACGCAGGCTTTTCTCAAGCAACAATTCAAGATCATCGTGGGGGATAAAACTGAAACACACTGATAAAAGAAGTGGATAATAAGCAAATAGAAATATTAAAAACAGCAATTTAAATTAGAAAACTCCCAGAATTCTTGGTTTGAGGTGACCTGTGTGATTTTCTTACAGTAAGTAGTACACTGAGGAATAATGGTACAATTACTGTCCAATTTCTAACAATCTTTTTTCTAGCTAAAATTATTTAACATGCTATCTTCACCATTCTTATGCAATATTGTGCAGAGTGGTGCCTAGGCATGAACAAAATTCAGGTGAAATCACAACATTCAAGCAAAGCCTCCAATGCTGCAACTGTATGAGGAAGTTTCAATGCTCATTGCCCATATTCTCTTGTACGGAAACCAAGATGCCTACAACACCAACGCACACATAATCTGATTAGAAGTAACACTTCATTCTTCTGAATTAGTTACTTTAGTAATGAAGCGAAAAGAAGTAAGTCCATGGCAAATAAAAAACCTTTATTTGGAATTTAGATGGAAAATACAAAGTATAAGAAGGATATATAACTCAATCTTCACAAAAAGGCTACTGTGCACTCAGAATGTGACTCCTCAATGCCTTTAGTACAAGAAGAAAGGGGGAAGAATACATCTGCACAACTTCAAAGAGAAGGCTGTAGAAAAAGAAATAGAAAGAGAAGCCAGAGCGTGTGCAGCATAATCTGCACCTACTGTAAATGACATTCTCTTCATTACTTTTGGAGGCCTATTTAGTGGTTCTGATATCAACAAATTTACTACAGCAAGCAGCCTGAGATTCTCAAAAATGCCTAACATCTCAGTCCATATTTCCTGACTTTTCCCAAAACCATTACTTTAAGACAGATAATCTTTACCAGAAAAACTATTTTCCTCTTATTACTTTTATCTCAGTAGAAACGCTGCTGTAGGGGATTTAAAACCTCTTTATAGCTTGTCCATAACACCCAGCCAAATAGCACTCTGAACATCAGAAATCTATGTGAAAAACTGTTAAAATAAATGTTTCTTAAAATAATGTCCTGACTATTGACTATTTTTTTCTCTCAAAGTAAATTGTAATATAGAAAAACATTAATAACTCTGAACATTCTTTGTGAATATTCAGTTTAGAAAATTTATCTAAATAGTGAGTGGTTGAAACAAAATTTTTTCTTCTATCCAGACTACTGTTTTAACAAAAATTTTAAGACTTTATTATATTAAAGAGTAAAAACTACTCTAGTATCACTAGCAATTTTCTGTGACTGCAGAACATGCATTGTCTCACCTTTGAAGAATTAGTCACCTATTCCTTGAAAGCTGATGTTCCTGTCACACATATTGTAGTGGTGGTTAATAACACAAAAGCTATGCAGCCAGGATAACTATCAGCAGCCAGTAAGTTTCAAAGCCTATTTAAAATGTAAGTTATGAAATCAAGTCCAGTTACTCAATCATATCCAGAGAATTCAAGATATTTCAACAATATTTAAGACAGGATTTTTACAAAAGGAGAACTGACAACATGAAGTAATTATTCCATGTATCATTGGATTATTTATTTTGGTTGACTTTACTAAAACTTTTCATTTTCTCCTTCCTATTGTTGTGATAAGAATAAGACATAAAATAAAAGTATTGGTTGAAATTCGAAATTATGCATTTATAACAAAGCATAATCTGACATTTGTCATGTGTGGTCATCTCCTACCGATATCACTATTAACAGTAATGTGGCATCTGCTAAAGAAGTCCAGACCCTCTAAATTTGAAAAAATAATCCATTTTACAAAATCTCATACTAGGTTATATTTTCTGATGAAAAGCAGAATGTCAGGAAAAAAATTCTCCATATGGATAACCTCAGCCTTTATTGTAAGTGGCTAAAAGTAAGTATTGGTGGGAAGCCTGATTTTAGAAAGACAAAGATGTCCAGGCAGACATAACTTTAATTGTAATTCCAGGCACAATCAACGGATATTGCCAATTTTTAAAAGACATCCAGAGATCTGTCAGTGTGATGAAAGCTGGCTGAGACAATAGGCAATCATGCCATAAGTTTAATAAAGCTTCAAATCTTTTAACCAGTAGAGTGTTGACAATTCCATCAGACGGTTTCACTGTAAACCAGTTTTCAGAGCTTAAACAGCTAACATCAAAACATTCAAAAAGTGCATGTTTATGAACTCTCTGGACCCCTTAATATAGATTGAGATTTATAGTTTTATATAAATCATAATACTGCTATTTTACCACATTCTGATCAGTAATACAGATATTTCTGTTCTGTTTTCATAGTGAACACAAAACCAAACATAGCAAGTAAATGTCTTTAGAATTCAAATCTTTTTTCCTAAATCCCAGATTACATTACTTCTGAAACAGAAAACAATTTACCAGTGCCTCTAAAACATTTTTGAAACAAATGACGGCAAAATTAAACATGTCATGCTGTTGTAGTTAAAACTGCAGCTTCTTCTTTTTTCTTCTCAGGATCTAATGGGGACATTATGCAAGATACAGAATGACTGCTGGATCAAAAATGTGAGAGGGAGAGATACTTCTTTATCTACTTTGGAGTACTGCACCTACATTTGTCACTTTTCCAAAGACATTTATATGGAAATTTCTCAATTATCAAAGTTCAATATGCTCCTGAAGCATGCTCCTCAGAGTAAGAAAGCCTTGGAAATTTGTACATGTGTTTTCTCTCTTGAAAATCATACTTCAGTGAATTCATTAATTTCTACACACCACATCTTTTTAAATCCATAGCATCCATTGCTTCCAAGACAATGAGGTTGGACCACATTTTATTATCAGTTTAGAATAGAAAATATACCAAAATACAAGTAAAATTATATTTTTCTAGTATTCAGAACCAAAAATATTTTTTACAAGAAATGCAATAATATTTTATTAAAATTTCCATCCCTCTGGCATTGCGTATTTATGTACTTTTACCTATCTTTCCCCAGTATTACCTCATGGCATATTTAAGTACTTTTACCTATCTTTCCCCAGTATTAATTATACAATGAGATAATTATATAAAGCAACTGACTTAGTGTCAAGGTGATTTTCTATTCTGCTAATGCATGTATTTTTTTGAACCTTTAAAGGGTTAGGATTTTTTCCAGACAGAGGCAGTTTTTAAAAATCATCATAGTATTTAGTCAATATTCTCTAAAACTCTGTACTTTTCATACTGGAGAGTACATGCTGGAGCTGCATTGTACTTTCCAGTTGAAAGAACAGCAAAAGGAGAGAACTGCACATTTATTCTGATATTCACTAGAAAAAACTTCAATCCCTGCAAAAAAAACCCACATACATGTTCACTCTGAGATGCACAATAAAAATGTGAATACAAAATCCTTTCAGCAAATAATGACTCATGCATTTAGTCTTTGTTCATCTTCTCTTATGGCTCATATGAAATGCTACAAAATACTGGGTCACTGAATATACAAAATGTAACTGCACACTAGTATCACAAAGACATGTTCTTTACAAACTCTTTTAATGATAAGACATAGCTAACCAATTCAAAATATGCAGTGCAGTCTACTGAATAAACCATAAAAGTGATGTGTCTCAGTTTACATTTGTGGCCGTGCATAAGAAATGTAATTAACTGGTGAAGAAACAACAGAAGAATCTAATCAGAGATGGCTTTCTGAGAGAATTCAATGCCCTGTGCAAACAGAAATTTTCAGCAGAATTCTCAGAGAAAGCCAGTGGAAAAAAAATCATCAGAGGAAAATATACAGTAATACATAATGCTTTTTGTTTATTTTCCAAAGTGCAGATACCAAAAGAGAAGAAATATCTATAATAATTAAGGTACTGGGTCACTTATTTAGAAGCATTATATTACAAAAAATGTAAGGTGACCACAGAATTTAAAAACTCAAAATGAGACTGAAATCTTTTGAAAACTATTATCTTTACTCTTCTGTGAATCACCAGATATTATGCAACAGCTCTGGATATTTGAAAGCATACTTAGTTCTTCCACCTGTATATACAATAAATATTTCATTTATCTACTCATCGTTTAGTCACTGCAGATCAGGGAGATCCATAAAAATTTCACGGGAAGAGGCAGACCTTTTTGGTAGATTATTTTTAAAACTAAAGACTAAAAGAAACCAATTCAAATTTGTTTTTACAGATAGCTTTTGCAGTCATCACTTTCTCAGATAACCCCTTTAAAGCATACGTAGAGACTTAATCAGTTTGCCTGTTTGTAGGAACAATAATGGGAAGAGAGAAAAAAAAGAACAAAAGAGAAAATAATTGCTTACCTTACAGCAGTTGGAGTTCTGTGAGATGTATCGCTTTGACGCACAGACACCTCAGGCACCCAACATCTAATCTCAAGGCCATCAATGTTTGTTGGGGCTGTACCTGACTGATCACACCCTACTCCCTACGAGGATGGAGAGGGCAATGTGTGGTCCTGCAGCTCGGGCCACTGCAGAACCCAGCTGGAAGATCCTCAGAGGTGGGGAGGGAGGGAGCACCATGCCTCCACAGGCACAGGATGCCTCCGGGAACCACAGGTATTGACATCCGCTTTCTTTGGCAAATGACAGGTCATCAGCAACTCATTTTTGCTGACTCACAAACAGTAACCTGATATGCAGAATCTAGATGCTCCAAGTCCATCTAAAAATGACTCATACAATACTGCCAAAATGAGCAGCATACCTATAAGGCTTTATAAAGGAATACTATCCCACAAATGTCCATATTAACCCCAGAGAGAAGCGTTTTAAGAAAACCTACAATCCAGCTCAGAAAGTAAAGACTCAAGTTCCAGCATGTTCATATTCCTTTGAAATAATTCACTAAAATAGTAAAAAACAAACAAACAAAACCAGAAAACTGCCAAACAAACAAAAAAATCCTTGCACCCAAAATACCAAATCACCCAATGATTCACAGTGTTGTATTCTAGACAGAGGGCCTTCCCAAAACAAAGGAATTAAGAAGGGGGAAAATGCTGAATATCCTTCTGTAAGCTTGTTTAACTACAGGGAAACATCACTGAAAGCTTATAACTCAGGGTTTCATAAACCTTTATCACAAAAGTGATGAAAGGGTTAGTCACAAACAAAATTTTTCTTCTCAAATTCACTACAAAATTAAACTTGAACATAAAACTGATGCTGTCAAAGGTACATTAAATTTCAGTATTGTTAACAAAGAGTGATTTTCAAGACCATTTTGCTCATTGAGCTTTATGTTGCATTCACCCTATTATCCCTATCAGTTTAAAATAATTTAATTTGTATCTTACCACCAAATGACATCAGAAATACACAGGCATCATATTTTTTCTTTTACTTTAAAGTACCTATATAGTGGTATTTTAGTAAATCACATTTATCTATTAAAAATGAATAAATACTATGGGTAACATTATCAAGACTACATAAAGATCATATCAAGATAAAAGTCATTCAATAAATATATTTTTGCTGTGTTCAATACCAATAAAATCTGATCTGTCATGTAATGAGTGTGTGTATGTGTATTTGAAAACTCCTATCTGAAACTCAGCATATATAGAAAAAAATCAGAACTAGGAAACTAAATAACACATGCACACAAACCCCTATCATTCTGTATCTTAAAATAAAAATGAAATCTAGTATATTTCACCCTGGAGTTAACAGATTTTACTCCATCTGACATGCTACAGTGCGAGACTGCTTTTAAAGATGCAAAGAAAATAGCCTGTGGTTAACTCCCTCTATACAATAGGGGACAAGAACCTTAATTTCCAACACACACCTTAACGGGTGCACAATGACCCGTAATGCTTCCAGAGCACCAGAGCCCTCTGTGGGGATATTCAAACACTGTCAGACCTGGGAATCTGCTCTCCCAGCTCCCCACTACAGTCAGTGGAGAGGGAGGCAGAAGAGTCTAATGGGCAATTCAGAACAGAAAACTAAGTTTAGTTTAGGTTCTCTGAATGACTCCTCAAGACCCTTTCCGCCGACTACAAAGAGAGCCAAGGCAGACGACCTTCAAGCTAAAGTTAACATTTATGAACCTGTTGCATTTTACCACATTATGTGAAGTCTGAATGAACTACCACAGTTGTCATGGCTAAGAACTGATATCTACACCTCTTTTGGATGATGTTTTGGGGAAAAAAAATGTAGAATCATTCATTTACATAGGCAAATTCCAAAACTTCTAAATGAAATTGAAACTTTTGCCTGATACTGAACTTTACGTGTTAAAATGTCCAAATTAGAAATCATCACCATTACTAAGACTCAATTGTAAATCCAGAAGAAAAGCAGCCTAAAAACAGTAGCAATGTTGTTTTCAATAGAACCAGTGCCTTTTTTACATTAAAAAGAATTAAAATTTTCATAAAACAAAAGGAACAAACAAAACACAGACCCAAGGGCCTTGGTGATTTCACCTCGTTGGAAAGAACCAGTAGTTTAGGGCACTCCAGAGCAAGTTCCTAAAGTCATCAGTCAGTCCTTTAAACTAACTAGAAAGAAATGGCACTTACAGAATCTAAATTTCATTTCTTTCATGGAAAGAGATGAATTTTTCCTAGAACTTATTATTTATCTCCTTTTAGTCTAAAGGAGGACTAGACAACTAAGATACAGACTCCTACACTGTAGACTTATAAAGTCAAAAGAGATTAATCCAAACTGAAGCCAAAAGCACTACACTATCCTAACAAAAAAAAAAAAAAAAAAAACCCACAAAAAAAAACCAAAAAAAACCACNAAAAAAAAAACCAAAAAAAACCACAACAACCTAAACAAACAAAGGTAAACCAGTTATGTAAGAAAACAGGAAATATAGAAATACAAAAGCCATGCTCTAAGCTATAAAATAAGTCTATAAGAAAATCAGAGTATAAGAAAAAAAAAATTCCTGTTCTTAACTTTCAGACTGTGTAGGTGGGGTATGTGTGATGCAGCTCCTGCATCATGAACTGAGATTAATGGCATATTGATCAAAAACTAAACAAGTAATACTACATGTAGTCATACCTGATCTGGATTTTGTTTATGAGTCTACTTTTAATCCTCTGCCAATGATTATATAACTTCTCATGACATGAAATTAAACTATATTAAAACAATTTGTTTACTAGAACTCCTGTGCATCTTGGTCTCCTTTTGATGGTGTTTTCACCATAAAAGAGAAATAAAAATTGCATAAGCAGGTTATTTACTGCTAGAACAGGGAGCATTTCATAGAAACATAGAAATGTTTGAGTAAGAAGAGATCTTAAAGACATTCCAGTTCCCATCCCCCTGCCATCAGCAGGGACACCTTCCATTAGATCAGGTTGCTGAGAGCCCCATCCAGCCTGGTCTTGAACACTTCCAGAGATGGGGCATCCACAACATCTCTGGGCAACCTGTTCCAGTGCCTAATCACCCTCATAAAATTTTTTTTTGCCTTTACTCCAATCTACCCTATTTAGATTTAAAATCTCTGCCTCTTGTCTTGTCACTGCAGGCCCTAAAAAAAAGTCTTTCTTCATCTTTCATGTAAGTCCATTTATATATTGAAGGCCATGATCAGGTCTCCCTCGAGCCTTCTCTTTTTCATTCCTTGATATTTCTCTGAAATCTTTCAAGCAGAATTAGAGTCTTAGAAAACCATAAATTCTCCTGCCGAACAAGAATTAAAGTTGAGGAAAATATAGTGTATTTTTGCATCACTATTATCCTAGTGTTGCCCCTTTATATGTTGTAAAGCCCAGAATCAACATGAATGTTGCTTTTTGAGACACAAAGGATACCTGCCCTGCATTGGTATCTATTATATTGTTCTACAAGAAAAAAGATTTAAAGTATATTTTTGACATCTATATTTCTTTGCCTCTGTCTTGTTTCTCTTCTTGCTGCCCAACTCACATGCTGTCTATCACCATTACATATCTGATAAAAAGGATGAGACCATCTGGCATGAATGTTCTTTTCTCTCTCTGAAAAACTGACAGCCAGGATGACAATATTGCCCTCCAAATGTCCAGTGTGAACTTTGAGACAAAAAGAGAATTGACTGAGACCTCATCAGGTTTAAAGCAGGATCTGAAAGCAAGAACTTTTTCATTGATAATGCCTCAGCTGGTTTTGGCTTATAATTATACTTTTGCAAAATAACCCAGAGAGCATTACACTTATTTTAATAAGTGGCTTCATGGAATAATTTAAACGTTAGGAAACAACAAAGGACTAATAAAACAGTTGTTAAAGGATTAATGTAACTTGAGCAAAAGTTTTTAAATTTAAAATATATCTTTTTAGTTCACATTAAAAAGAGTTCATGATTTCTGAACAGGCAAATATCCTTTTATATATTTTAATCAAAATTTCATAACATTTTACTGGGAAAAGGACCTAAGCCTAAAGATGTTTTGTAAACTGAAAATAAATGGAGTATTGATTACCTAATCAATAGTGTTCCTGGAGGGTTCTGATTTTTGAGTTGATATTTAATAAAATTAATTTGCATTATTCAGTCAATTTTTCAGTTTCTAACCCTGAATTATGAGTATCTCCAGGCTCTGCCTACAAATATAAGAACAATTCCATTTTATTTAGTCAAAATTAGTATTCTATTTAGGGTACAGAGCTTTAAATAACACAGAAACTGAATCATAGGGTCATAGGTTTTACTAGACCTGGCTGCTCAGAATCCCATTCAGCCTGGCCTTGAACACATCCAGGGATGGGGCATCCACAACTTCTCTGGACAACCTGTGCCAGTGCCTCAGCACCTTCCCCATAATTTTTCTTTTCCTTTTGTTCTATCTTAATCTACCTTCTTTCAGTTCAAAACCATTGCCTCTCATTATTACTGCACTTTCTGATAAAGGGTCCCTCTCCATCTTTCTTGTAGCCCCCCTCTAAGTACTGAAAAGTGCTATAAATTCTCCCTGGAGCCTCCTCTACTTTTTTTAATTAAGCAAACTCTGCAGAGCACTGGTTGTCTTTCTGGCTCTCCTCTGGAACACGTCTTTGGGTTTCTTTTGCGGAGGAGCCCAGAGCTGGACACAGCACTCCAGGTGGGGTCTTGTGAGAGCACAGCAGAAGAGCAGGAACCCCTCCCTCAACCACAGTTCTTTTGAAGCAGGCCAGAACAGGACTGGTTTTCTGGGCTGTGAGCCCACATTGCCTTGAATACTAGAAAAATACGTATTCCTAAGGTGTATCAATGCCTCATGAATCAGTCCATATTACTGTGACAATTTATTGATACCAGTTTAGATAAAATTAAGTGAAGCCTATTGCACCAAATTTTAAATTTTTGTTAAGTAAAGACATTTCTGCAGTCTGTTGTGTTAGACTGACCTGCCAAAAAAACCCCAAAGAAATAAACTTTAATAGCCAACTGTTTTAGATAATGTGTAATTTTCATGCTAATATGTGTTTTTAAATAGTTTGTTGAAGTACTATATTATTATCCCAAATATAATAGCCAATCCAAGAGAACAGTTCCAGCCAAAGCTCTTTTTAAATGCTGGTGAGTATAACAATTTTCTTAAGTGCTAGTGAAATACATATTCATTATTTTTCTGAGACATTCAGGCACTGTTCAGTATCATCTGACTTGAGTATGGAACTTATGCAGTCAGTCTTGGAAATCCCATTCCCTAACAGGGTTTGAACTTGGATGCCTTCATTAAGATATTTTACTGAGTTTAAGCATTAATGTGAGCTGACAGACCAACTGGCTCACGTTCACAAGGCCAAAATGCAGGGCTATGTAAAATACACATAGTTAAACAGTGCAGGGGAGAAGAAGAGATTCTTACGTGAGTTAATTACATTTCAACAGAGTCTGTGTTGTTTTGCTATGAGATCTGAACTCCTGTATTTCCTGACTAAGAGATTCTCAGCTGGTGAGACAAGAAAAGCATGTCCCCTAAACAAGCAATGCTTAAGTGCACGTTTGAAAGTCACACTTGGTTACTAAGGAACCATTTTTGTATTGCCACCTATAACTGCTTTTGCTGGTATTATAGCAAATAACACTCACAGCTGTACAAAAAATCTAATTTTCTGCATCTCCTCCTTAATAAGTATCCTCAATCACCTTTTTTTTTCTTTATTCAAGATATATAGTAACAGGAAATGCCTTGAAAATTTACTAAGGAAAAAATCCAAATCATTTGCAAACTTTTTGTGTATGATAACATGGAAAAACCAATTTTGTATCATCTAATGTACATCAAGACAAATCACTTTGAGCATGGTTTTTAAATTGTTAAACTTCTACTCACTCTTCACCCTTCAATCAAACTGCAGCACCTTCTTCCCCAGTTTCAACACACTCTCACACTGGGAAATTACGGTACTACTCTAGTTCCAAAAGGACTACATTGAAGCTTGCATTCTTACAAAGACCTTTGAATCCAAATTTAAATATTGTTTTAGATTTTGAAAGATAAAATGGGAAGTTATGTAAGCAGATAATTTTACACCCAGCAGGTATAAGGATTAGAAGTGCAAACATTCAGAAAGCTGTGAAACAGCCTAGATAAACATTCCTCATCCTCAATCAAAATATATCCCAATATTATTTGCCTGTAGACATTCACAGTAAAAAAAGAGGTATTATCTCAAAGGTAATTCACATTTTTATGGGAATCTAAAGCCAAATGAAAAGTAAATCACCACAGTAGTTCATTTTTAATGCTAAGATCAAAATAGAGAACTGTAATTTTTAACCTTCATCATAAAAAGCTGTGGAAGCCAGAATAATATATATTTAGAGCCCATTAAAAAAAAACAAAAAAAAAGAAAAAAATGGACCTTGTGTCAAATTTAAATAAAACTGCTGAAAACTAAAGACTTTTATAGTAACACTAAAAAAGGAATAAGAATATTTTAACAGCAATTTCTATTTCTTAAAGACAAATGAAGGCTCAATTTCTAGTAGCACTTGCAGCACGTACAATGGTCCTTAAGTAATTTACTGGGAACAGGTACATCATTCAATGGTAAATTTCAAATGTGTGACATGAACATTCTGGTAATACAATTCAATTTTGTTCTGAGACAAAAGGATGTTTCAGTAATGTACAGTCTAAGTTAAATACAATATATCCAGATTAGCTGGGCAAATAATTCAAGCACTCCAAATAAAGAAAAACTTGTAGTTATGGTATAATGAAATCTGAAATATTTTGCATTCTGATCATTCTTGGCATTCTCAATTGTGCTTTCACAGTTCACTGCAGCCTTAGTCAGCTATTCATCTCAAAATAACATCAGCTTCAGCTAAAATTTTAGCATTTACATTTTGTTCGTTCAAGTTACTGTAATAATTCACTTTAAAGCAATTTACAGAAGGAAAAAAACCCAAACACTAAAAACTTGATTAAAATTCCTCTTTTTATATCATTATGGAATAACCCCCACCTTTTTGGTAATGGAATATTATACTGTATGCAATATTATGCTTCACTACATTCTATATTCTGTTACATGAATATTAGCATATTTGTGCCCCACATAGTCTATTCAACCATTCAGTATTCAAAAATAATGTGAAGAAAGTAAAACACCTTCATAAAATATGCTTAATATCTTTTGTCCTTTATACTGGAACTTGCCAAGTAAAAAAAAAAATTACTCTGCAACCAAAAAGTAAAAGAAAAAAAGGATATAATTATACTTTTCTTCTAAAGCTATCTTTTCCTATGTAGGAATAGCCCATTCAAGCCAGAGGCTACAAGAATACCTTACCAAGCAGAAAACACGATGAACTAATTAATTTACAGTGTGATCTCATTAAAAAATTTACTTCCCAAAAATAATACTTCAGCAAGCAAGGACCATTTTGACACATTTACTTAGGTATAACTATGAGGAGCTTGTCATTAGTAAAAGAATAAAAGAAAGACAAGTAACAAGAGAAGGTAAGAGATGCCTATTTTAGCTGTGTAAGCATTATATGTATAGGAGTTCTTAACTCAGCCTGGAAAATTAAATTAAAAAAAAAAAATACAATGGTTCCCATGGGATTTTTCTCCTAAATGGAGCTTCAAACAAAAGCTCAAGTTGCCTATGGGAGCTAATTACACAGCCTTCAAAGACAGTTCGTATAGGTGTTTAAGGGCATTGAGGATAAAAATAGAAGTCTGAACAACTAGTAAACTATCTGTAATCCAAATGATTTCTAAAAGGAAAAAAAAAAGTCTCTGTATAATGTACAGCTGCACAACTAACAAATTCCTAAGCACTACTATGGCGTTAAGATGTATGAGAAAGAGCACTGTAAAACAAATTCTGTTTATAGTGTAATTGCATGTAAATAAATAGAAGTCCAGTAATGTATAAGTAGACTAATTATCTCTGAATTTTATTTACTGATATTCTCTTTACCATGATCCAGTATCAATAAAAACAATGGAATAAAAAGCTATGGTGCAGGAGAACCCCTAGTGAGAGCACAAAAAGTACAGGGTCCCCCATATCTATGCTTTCAGGTTGACTCAACTACTGTTTGTTTATTTATTAAGTATCTAAAAGTCCATAGGAAGTAATCCAGCATGCTGCTCAAGGATGCAGCACCTAACCTGAAGGAGCTATGAATGAGCACTTGCAGCACATGTGTCCAAAGGGGTGGTAAATTTTGTCTTTAGAGCTGGGAATGTGTGACAGGATATGGTACAGATGAGAACAGACCAAAAATTCTTCAGCTGTCAGAGACAATGTGTCATCTAAACTGCATTCTGAGCAGGCTAATTGATGACTCACATATTCAAACTTAGGCTAAACACTTTCTTATGTTCCTGCACAAGATAGTCACTTGCATTTTTAAAGCTGTATTTCATCATATCCATTTCATTATAGATGGCATTTTACTAGGAGTCATCCTACTTCACACCCCTTTGTTTTTCTACTCAGGTGTCAGCAACTTCTCTCATTTAGCATCATCAGGATATTTAATTCACATAATATTAATCTCAACATTCTTTAATAAAAATGTAGCATGTGATCAGATTACATATTGCTATACAATGATCCTACAATAATGTTTGGATAAAAAGCTGGTTTATAATACTAAATGTTAAAAAGCATATAAGGGAAACTTATAGAAAACCATACATAAGCTATTATCTATTCAAAAGCCTGAGACACTGTGGTCATTTTTCTGAAATATCATCTTAGTGGTCAATAGCGGTCAAAAGCATAGAAATATTGCTTTGCAAGGCTGAAAAGAAACTGTAGGCTGATGGAAGAAGATTTATGTCAGTTCATAAAATCATGTATAAAAAGGAAAATACAAACAGAAAACACAGAAATCTCACAAAACTGAAAATACCAGATGAAACTGTCAAATTACAGATTTCA
Organism: Leptocoma aspasia; assembly: GCA_013399835.1. NCBI lineage: Eukaryota > Metazoa > Chordata > Aves > Passeriformes > Nectariniidae > Leptocoma > Leptocoma aspasia. The sequence continues at coordinate 164,778 of VXAX01005164.1, forward strand.
AAACTAGCAAAAAGGAAACAATTTTGTTCCATAAAGGATGTAACTCACATGTTGTAGTAGTAGTCTGTGGATGCTAAAACACTACATGGAATAAGAAATTTGTTTAAAAATGTGAGAACAGATCTACCAGACACCATCTATGTATAACAATGCCTCAAAAAGTCCCTGAAATTTTTTTTGGCAGCTAAGCTGTTCTCCACTTTCATTGCTGTTCATATTCCTCCCTAAACATCTGTTGCTCATCACTGTCAGAGACAAGACATTGAAGTACAGAAATCTCTGACCCATATGGCCTCACTTACATCATGAAAATGTCAAATGATGGGAAAAGAAAATATAAAGGTGGCGCTTTAACAGGCACAAGGAACCAGACTTTTACATTATCATTATACATCACAGTCCTATAGCATTAGAGTAGGTGCACAGCTATAAAGGGGAACTATACAGCCAAAATAGTTTTCCTATTTTCTCCAGATATGTTTGCTTTCCAACATATCTAATAAATATTTTGTGTCTAAAGTATCAGATGGTGATTTATGTGTAGTAGACCATGTTTTACCCTCTATTAAGTGATGGACTCACTGCTTCTTAAAAAATTCATGCAAGTTGAATATTACTTAGATGATCTCTGTATTTAGCAGGGAAAAAAAAAAAGAAAAATAAAAAAATAAGGAATCTCAGCTCTCTCATTTAAAAACCAAACACATATTTTTTTAAATAAATAGTTCTTTCACTTACAGAGGACCCTGAATCATAAAAATACCAAAACAAAGATTTATGACATCCATTCTTGGGAGCAGAAGAAAAAAATCCAAACCTCTGATTTTACAACCAACCTGAACTGAATCTTTAAACTTTAGTTTTGCTTGTCTTAGTCATAAAACTTGGTTGTGCAAGTGTTGTTTTATAAAGTTATATGGTGTCTGGCAGCAACCAAACACAGAAATGTGCAGTCCAGAATGACTGATGTTTACCAGCCAAAATTGAGAGTTTCCAGATATGAAAGACAATCGTGGTTCTAGAAAGTTGCTTCTGGCAACAGAAAGAAGTTTGGTAACATTGTATGATGCACTGTAAGACTTCGTTTAGACTACCTTCTATACTTTGGGTCACCTTCAAAAAAAGTAAGTCACAAAGACCTACTGGAATGACTAAGAAAATGGAGAATTTCACTAAAAAGTATTACAAAAATAGTTTGGCTTATCTAGTTAGGCAAAATGAAAGTCAAGAGGGAATATTACGACTCTATCTAATTAGGGATACATATTGAGAGAAAGGAAAAACTTTAGCAGGATAATGCTGTAACAAGATGAAATACATACAAATCAGTCATGAATAAACTAAGACTAAAAACTGAAATGTAACCTAATCATCTAAGAATTATTTTTCTGTGATTGCATTCCAAATAGAGTAAGAGAGGCATGAAATCTGCTTTGTTTTACAACAGAAAAAGTACTTTTAAATAAGGTATCATCTGACCAAGATACACGAATATGAGTCTGAGGTTTAGGCACATAGATGTCTGTTTAACATTCATAAGGAAACATTGAAAAACAAGGCTTGGATCCTGCTTGTTCCACCATCTTAATTAACTAGTCCTGCACTTCATGGCTTTCAGTGATCTCATTCTTGTTTCCAAGAAGCATAATTTGATTTTAGTTTTGCTAGACTTTAGTTTTCACTGATGTGTGAGAATCTGGCTCTATCTAGCAACAGATTTTTGAGAGGAGGACAAGCATGCTCCAGATGGCATGAAAAAAAATCTCAGCTTATTGTTGCATCTTCTTTACCCTTTCATGGGTAGCCTAATGGATGTAATTGAGGTCAAGAATGAATTTTAGGTATGTCAGATTACCAGGGACTTATTTATTCTTTCTCTAGAGTATAAAGTATTGTCTACTTTTTGTCTACTTTATTGTCTACAATTGTCTACTTTTAGTGTTGTCATTCGATGTTCTTATCTATGAGTGCTTTCAAAAATACATGACACTGGTAAAACTCTCGGTCATTCCTTCCCTTTCCTTGAAATCTCACACGTCTCATTTTTTTAAAAAAGAAAAGACAAGACAAACAAACATAAAAAAGCAACCCACAGTGCTTTGTAGCATGAAGTATTTTGTAAACCTCTCAAAAGTATCAGTTTGCATCCTAAACAGCAATGAAAGTGATTGAACTCAACTACAGTACTTTTCACCCTATGTTGAAGATATATGATCTCCTTTGAGAACATTTATACATTTCTGAAGGTAAGACACTAGCAGCACAACCCAGCTGAGAAGAGCCAAAGGGTTCTCATCCAAACAAAGATTGTACCACTGAGTCAGTGTATTTAGTAAATGGGTGAATTCGGCTACAAAGAATTGTTTCATAGGCTGCAATATAGAATGGGTCTCAAATAAATGTGACCATAGCCCTGCTTGGCTGAGCTCTTTATACAGTAAGAATGTAAGTGTTCTTGTAAGTTTCATTACATGATCTCATTGATTTAGAAAACTTTAAATGGAATTATCTTTGCACTTTTCCCCATAGGGTACATATATTCCATTCTAGTTTTTAAAGGTCTTTCCTCTCTCTCTCCCTCTCTCTCAAAAAGGATTCTTTTTCACATTAGGGACATGCAAAGGTTGGTGGGTTGTTGCTTTGTTGGCTTTTTTCCTGAGTAGACAGGAGCCTAAAGGAAAAGGACAGAAAGAAAAATAAGCTGTTTTGACTTGAAAGTGTGCAAATACTAGGGAAGTAGGAAAGTGACCTAAGGGACATTTTGTTTATATGTCCTGTGGCAAGTAGTAAAACACTACAAACTTCAGTCTTGCAAAATATCTGCCAGATACTATTATGGCTATCAGAAGGCAGCTTTAAGTAATGATTGTGCAAAGCAAGAGTGTTTTGGAGAAACAGTGCTGCTTGCCTTTGCATTTTAATCCACTGAATTTCATTTCAGATAAAGGGCTGCTTTTCTTCACTAGTAGAAAAGTATAGGTAAGGTATTTAGAAATCTTCTAAATTTTTTTAAGATGTCAGTGAAGAAAACTGCTGAAAAATGAAACCATATTTTGTTCACATACTTGTTTTAAGGGCTATCCAGCCCAAAGAGCAAGCCAAACAAACACATCCAAAGAGAGCAGGAAATATTCAAGAGATAGATATGGTCTCTGATGATCTCTGCTGATAGAATATAATGAAAACTTTTTATAAAATCAGTGAGAAATAGATACACTACTGGATGCTATACTGCCTTCTAAAGTCAAGTTCAAGTTCTAATTATTGCCTGATGGGCTTCTGCCACTGGTAATGATATATATTAGAATTAACGACACTGCCACACAACTCCTTGATAGGTTACAGATGATTGCAGAACACTAAAAACTAATGACTAATTTTGAAGATATTACTGATCACATTTGGGAACTGAACATTTGTCTAGGTGTGGATTTAAGAATAAATGCACCTCTCAAAAAAACCTAATTTCTTCATACAATTCATGTCAATGAATGGAGGTCAGATAATTCACTTTCTTAAATTACTTTCCTTTAATTCCTTTACCTGTTTTACATTCTCTGAATAACTTTCAGTGAAATTATGTCAAATGTTTTAGCATATAAAACAAAAGACAGAGTACAAGCTTGCTATAATTTCCCAGCCATGCATGAACATCACCATGCACATACTTTGTGTCATGTGACAGGGCATCAATCAGTCGTACCACTTTCATGTATAGTTGTTCAGCTTCAGTTTATCTACAAAGCATCTAATCACACTATCTGAGTAAATTACAAATTCTTTAAGACTATAGACTATAACTTATAGAGCAACAAAATAAAACCTTTACAATAGTGAGGAAACATTAGAATAAGCAAATATGCCACATACTGCACATCTCAGGCTATCAATGCCAAAATGTCCCTAGAATTTTTTAGAAAGCTGTCAATAGTGAGAAAAAAACACTTCATCAACAGAAGACAGATATCATCCTGAGAGGATGATGAAGAACAGGAGCTAAATCTGAGTAACATCCTAGGTACAACACAATTACTTTGTATATGTTATATGACTGACAGTCAAATCCTAGTCTGTAATACAACGGGGTTTAAAGTAATCCATACTCCAAAATTGAAAACAATTTCAAATCAGGAACCAAATCTAATGATGGAAAAAAATGTGAACTGAAAAGTGGAAATTCTGATCTATTACTCTTAAGAACATTTTAGCACCTGTCCTTTACTTCAATGGTAAGTGAAAGCAGTTACACAAATATAACACACAGAAAAGAGGGAAAGATGAGAATAATTAACATAAAACTAGAAGTTATCAAGAACCTAGTAATGGAGTCAAAAATATATACGGAAAGGCCCTTTTCAGATGAGATTAGAAAGGCATGAAGTATTTCTGCAAGTATATTAAGAGTACAGGAATTCTAACAATTATATGAGCCTTGTTATGAAATAGAAATTTTTTCATTTTGCAGACAGAAACACCCAGCAAGTATTGCTCTCCTGTGGTTTGGAAGTCACATGATATATTGGTATTAGGTAATATTAGGTGGTATGATCACAATATTTCCCATTCCATCAGTACCAACATTACTCTAATGTTAGTAATGATTGGCTTATATTTTTTAATGATACAAAGTCTATAAGTTTGTACACAGTAGCTTCAAATGGGCTACACAATGAGCAAGGTGATGTGTTAACTGTGATTTCCTAGACCCTGAAGCACTGGGGGTGTTGTGCCAAGAATGTCAAAAGAAGAGCAAAATTTTCCAAAATCCAATAGTCTGTTTCACTGGGAAAAAATGGATGTCATAAAAAGCAAATGTTGAAGGAGAAAAACTTAAATAACATCATTGTGTATAATATTTTATTATCAAGATGAATTATTAAATTCAAAATAATTTCTTAAATTCAAAAATTTTGCTTCAATAGTGAAATCATATTCACCAGCTTGTGCTCAATTAATATTGCTGCTTTTTCATGTTATTGTTGATATTGTTCTTCTGTATAGACCAAGTAACAAAACAGAAGGAATGTTATGTTCACAAGAAATAAACTTGACCATTTCACAGAGGAATATCTTGGGGAAAAAGATCTGTAAGATGACCATGCTGCCTGACATATTTCCAGCTTTGAACTACCGTGTGTCCATAAGCAGACTGCATTACTGCTATGCACATTCTGCTCCTATATAGTATAGTTTTATCTCCACCCAGACACTTACTCCCTTACATTTACTACGGCCTTCCTTATCTTCCTTTGTCTCAAATCTCAGAGGATATACATTCTCGTAGATTTATATCCTCCACTTGGTCTTTAGTTACTATATAAATTACATTGTAAGGGAATTATTCTTAATAACTTCTGTGCTCTCTCAGATTACAAAGACCAGAAGAATTCTTACATCAAGAGCATGAATAGCATTGAAGTTGAAAAATAATTTTCTGAAAAATATTCAGTTGTGATTTAGAGTATTTTGATGTCAAGTCTCTGAATCCTAGAAGAAAACTTCCACCTTACTCTAGTCTGAGATATTACCTTCCTTGCAGCTAATGGATTTTGTTGCACCTAAGCAAACTTTTCAGGGAGCAGACACATCAACTATTTCCAATTGAATATTTCGCCTTCTTTAAATATGCTGCATCTTTAGCCTCTTAAACTTTAAGGCAGGTTTTTCAGACTTTAAACTTCGCTGTAGAGCTTTCTTAAGCTCTTCCCAGGAGGGAAAATCCCTATGGAAGAACTGAATCTAAAACTGGCTACAGGTAATGATCTTACTAATATTTTTCACACTTATCTCCCACATGGGTGAATCTGGTCACACTTGATTTATATTCACACCTCTCTGAAAAACAGAATTTTGTCTAAATGAATAACTAAGTCATGAAACACAAGCCAAAAGTCACCCCCAAAAGAAAGGTACTGACTCATAAAGCCATTACCCATTGTCAAACTCACCCATTTGAAACTCTTATTATTCCTTTATTAGTATTCTTCTCAAATATTTTTCCTTGAATTTTATCCAAATCATGAGTGAACTTTGAAATTGCAACATTCCTATGAGCAGTTCCTGAAATATTACTAATCCATTCAATTTTTCAGATACTCATGTTCTTGCTCCAAATTGTACCTCACCTCCAGTCCTGCCTGAGCATCTTCAGCTTTTTCTCTTTTCTCACATGTAAAATTTATTTACAGTAACCATAATAACTTAGCACCATAACCATAATGATGATAATAAGTCACATACTGCTGAGAAGGTGACAGATTTTTTGCACTTCACTTATGATATCCACAGAGAGGCTTCTTTCTATGCCAAAAATGGGAAGAGCCTTCTGACTATGAGCCCTGCCTCCTTCGCTCCCCTTCATTAAATCCATCACATTGACTATCTTGACTGCACTGTTTGGAGGCCAGCTGGATAGCATTTAACCACTTCCACAATATACTGTGCTGGAAGATGATCTGCTTTATTTCTCTCCCCCACAAATTTTAAGTGATTATTTCTGTTAGGATTTCAGAATCTTAGAGCTACAGTATTGTACAAGACTACAGTGAACACAGTAGTGCTCAGAAAATTTATACAATAATAATCTAGCAATTTATTAAGTAATTAATTATCTATTTATGGATGACAAAGAACAGTAAAATAATTTTTATACTGGACCATTATTATGATATTATTATTAAAATACTTTTATTTAAAATAGAGAGTTTCATGGACATTTTTCACTTAACTTATGTTTACAATTAAATGTTCCCAGAGCAGTTTAGACCAAACATCAATATTTAGTTTCTTTCTAACCTAGAAATTAATCTTCTAACAGCAAAATAGAAAATACAGAACAGAGCTTCTTTTAAATGAAAGGATATATTTGCATGATACAGCTTTTTTGTTGCCAATGCTTACCTTGTCATCTGTAGTCTATGGACAAATGGTTAATACATAATTGATAATAACAGCATACACTCCTTCTCTGCTCCTTAGGAAAATCTCAAAGGCTACCGAGATATTAAAACCCAAAATTATAGATTCATAGAATTGTTTGGATTGGAAGTGACATTAAATATCATCTAGTTCCAATGCCATAAGCAGGGACACTTTTCATTAGATCACGTTTTTCAGAGCTCTATCCAACCTGGCCTTGAACACTTCCAGGGATGGGGTATCTAAAACCTCTCTGGGCAGTGCCTCACCATCCTCACATTAAAGATTTTTTTTCCTAATATCTAATCTAAACCTACTCTCTTTCATTTTGAAGCCATTCCCCCTTGCCCTGTCACTACATGCCCTCATAAAAAGTCTGTGTCCATCTTTCTTGTAGATTTCCTTCAACTGCTGAATGGCTTTAATTAGATCATCCTGAAGCCTTCTCTTTTCCAGCCTGAACAATCCCAATTCTCTTAACCTAAGCTCCTAGGAGAGGTGTTCCATCCCTCTAATCACCTTGGTGTCCCTCCTCTGGACTTGTTCCAGCAGGTCCATGTCCATCCTGTGCTGGGGCCCCAGAGCTGATGCAGCACTGCAGATGGGGTCTCAGCAGAGCAGAGCAGAGGGGCAGAATCCCCTCCCTGGCCCTGCTGCCCACGGGGCTCTGGATGCAGCCCAGGACACATTTGGCTTTCTGGGCTGTGAGTGCCCATGGCTGGGTCATGTCCATCCCCAGCACCCCCAAGTCCTTCTGGGCAGGGCTGCCCTCGATCTGTTCATCCCCAGCCTGGATTGATACCAAGGGTTGCCCTGACCCAGGTGCAGCACCAGCACTTGATCTTGTTAAACCTCATGACCTTTCCACAGGCCCACTTATTGAGCTTGTCCATGTCTCTCTGGCTGGATCCTGTTCTTCATGTGTGTCAATCAGTGTCAGCTTGATGTCAGCATCAAACTCCCTCAGGGTGCACTCAACCCCTTCATGTATGTTATTAATATGTTTTGTTACAGTCTGAGAATGCATTTTAGATAAACAATTTCATTTAAATGAAAGTATTTGAATCAGTCCTGTTTCTCTCATACTGCTTCTGACAACAAACTTGTTCATCATGTTATCAAGACCAATCTCATACAAAGAATTTTGACCAATATTCCTTCATCCATCCCACCATTCCCCTGCAGCCTTGGATGCTAACCCACTAAGTAGAAAACAGAAGGAAGGTAACTTTTCAGTATCTCTAGCTGGAACCTTAACATGCTACCATCTAGAGCTGAAAATTAGGAAAAAAGCTGCTGATTACACAGAAATTACTAATGTTGTAGATTAAAGTCTAGCAGGTATCTTTAAACTTCCCTGATAACATCTTTAACTATGAGAATCCATAGAAGGAGATTCCACTGGTAGCTTAAGATTCCACTGGTAGTTTAAGATTCCTTTGAGCTCCTTTGAGTAGAAGAGAGGGAGAAAGAATGATTAGAAAGGAGGAAGAAATCATGATTAGACTAAATTACTCACAATTTATGTATGTGACCTGCTGATATTTTTAAGATACAACACTTCACCCATTTGCTCAAAAAGCTAGACAATACTTATCTTGGTATGATAATTTTTTATCCCATATCTTTTTTCAAACTGTCTATCAGTAGAGACCTGGCATATTGTATCTTCCCACAAGAACATATCTACAAGATATTGCTTAATGTGCTTAGCAAGTAAATTTTATGCAGTCCATATCAACAGTTGTTCAATTAGAGTTATCATAATCTCAATATTTTATGTAAGAGGGAGTATATAAAACAGTGTATCAAAGTAAAACCAAAAAACAATAAATTATTCATTATACACTTGCTATTAACCTATAAAGATTCCTTTATTTTCTCCAATTTCATGAGATCTATCTTCATCAACAGCCTGCTTTCAATATTTATTTTGTTGCTTGAAATTTTGTAAGCTTTATATTTACAGGAAATGACCTGAAATAGAAACATTTACTTGTTCTTACTCTAAGAGATGATATATTTTTAAATGTGCTGCTGTCAGATTTTATTACATATGTGCATAAATATCCATTACACACAGGAGAGAAAAATACATCCAACTGTTTGTCCTATCTTCTAATAAATCATATCTTAAAACCAGAAAATGGGGTCTGACTATGCTAAGGTTGCAGAGTCAAAGAGGAGAAAACAAGATAATCTTCCTTCCTTGCAAGAACTTAGGGATGAGAACAATGACAATTGCTTCTTAAGTAGTTCATGAAGTGGGAAGCAAAACGCATAGTCAATCATTAACCATTCGTATATAGCAAGTTAGTGGTTAAGGAATCTGAGAATTTGACTCACTGTGTTTCTAAGCAGTATAAGGGATACCTAAGTCAACAAATACAGGCCCCTGCTCCAACATTTGACCAGATTCCTGGCCCTAATGAAGCAGGCCATATCACCAGCAGAGAAAATTCTTTGTAGGTTTTGGCATTTTTGGTATGTACTCTGGTTCCCTCATCTCCTGCTTCCATTGCCTGGAGCATCCCCCAACTCCTTGGTGCTTCCAGGAAGTGGAGATCCCTGCCTGGAGTGCTTTGCTTGGTGTCTCTCAACTTTGAGCCTTTGACTGAGGTTACCTTCTCGGATGTCCTTATTCTGTCACTAACATGGGGACAAAAGAGCCCAGGCTGCAGCTGTGCACTCTCCAGCTCAGCTGTTACGAGGGTTCTCCGGGTGTTTGTGAGTGTCTGTGGTCACAGAGCCTTGTGCTGCCCTCAGGTCTCCGAGTGTCCTCTGCCTCTGAGCACTCCACTGCACCAGAGAGCTTCACTCAGGAACCTCACACAGCACCACGTGCTTGTTAGGTGCCATTGCAGAACAGCAGGAAATTCTCAGAACTGTAAGAATTAAGCAAATGCAATCATAGGTGCCCATGATCTATCATCTACCTACATACTTATCCACAGATTTCTATGACCTGTTTGGTTTACAAGATGCACACATATTTATTTTTCAAAATGTATGCCAAATAGAAAAAAAAAAAGTAATTCTTCTTTAGGATAGTCACAAATTTTTGTCAATTATTAAATATATTTTAAAATATGTGTACCTGTGCATGTATACATATTCTGGAAAATATCTTTGATTGATTTTTACAATAATTTACAGGCTAACATTGTATCTCTGGATGACTGAACAGAAAACTTATCTGGAACCAGACAGTCTGACAGTGCAGTTGGATATGTATTCTGAAGCATTCGGTGAAGGATGCTTTTTTGTTTGAGTGAATTAATTGTGATTGTCTCTGTACAGTGTTTCAGAGCTATTCAATTAAATTTTATGTGGCCTCTATAGAAAAAAAAAAGGGACATTTCTGGCAACTGTAGCACGGGAGATAAAATGAAGTTAAAACAGAAATAAACAGACAATGATAAGTTTAATTTTAAACACTTATATTACATTTTTCTCGTATGGCTATTCTTTAAACCAAATCAGAATCAAGGCAAACATCTTCTTAGACAGATAAATATCTGACAAGCATTGCTTATTACTTTTAATTAATTGGTATTATTTTTCTTTTGGTACACAGAGCCTAAATTAATATTCCGGAAAATGTGACTATATTTTTTGCTGATTCTTTTTCATTTTAGTCTTTGGTTGCACCAGCTGCTGTTGACAGCCATAAGGCAAGCAAAGGTAGGCAGCACAGTAGTTATCCTTAGGCTATCATGAATGTAGAACAGATTTAAGAGAAATTCAAATAAGCTGAAATAGACTTTTTTAAAATGTACCCTCATTGGGAATATGATTTTTTTTTTATGAATATGAAATATTTTCTGAGAATTTTTTGTGCAAGATTATATTTGAAGTTTTCAGTTTAGAAATCAATTTCTGTAAAGTGCAGGAAGTTGAGTGGTGTTAAACAGCGAAAGTGTTTGAAAAAATAACACTGAGAGTTACTACTCTGATACGTAGTTTAGTTGAAAATCATCTGCTTCTATGGCAAGTATTATAGTATAGAGCTCATGACTGGCAAACCACATTAAATTATGGTTGCAGTGAATCATTTGATAAATTTGCCTTCTGAAAAGTTCCACTGCTCTCAAAGCATAAAAGGATAAACAAAAGTTGCTGCAGGCTTGGACTCCCCATTAAAAGAACATTTGAAGATTTTTTTTGTATTTCAATAGATATATTTGAGTAGTCTCTGTCAGCATTTTAACTTTCACAGACTCAGGCTGTGGTAATATGAATTTAATTAATCTTATATTATGTATTTCATTTAACTTTTACATAATAAAATTCTAATATTTATTCTCTAAACAGCACTGTTGCTCTTATCAACAACCATAGTAGCTAGAGGAAAGAAAAAGGGAGTTTTCAATAGACACTTCATGTCAATTGCTAAGGAAAAGGATAGCATTTCTCTATCACACTACATGTCAACTGCTAAGGAAAAGGACAGCATTTCTCTATCACACTATTTGAGACATGATTTGTTTTCTCTGTATGAATCTTACCACCTAAGTAGAAGGAACTGCTTTGCCTAAGGAAAAATAAAAAAATCATTAATGCTATAAATAAATACTTACTCTTTAGCAACTTCAGTTTTCTTTAGATTTTATAATATCCTTAAATATTTCCACGCATTACAATGCCAAAGTAACCACTCAAATCCCTATAAGAAGGATACACTGACCTCATTTAGACAACTGATTCAAAATCTGGGTGCATCTAATGGTCATAGTCATATGAGATAATTAATATTTGTGTCACACTCCTTTTCTCAGAATACTCTGAGTTCCATTATAATTGCCATTACCTGGTTAATTATCTTCAGCATGTAAAATGCTAGATGGCAATGTGAGCCAGAAGCATGAAGTGGGGATCTTGGCATCAAGGAAATTTTCAAGGAACACTAATTGCATCCCTTGCACTTACATCCCTCTGTAAATGAGCTCCCTAAAACAATGAAGCTACTACTGCCTCACTTCTTCAGGTCAGCTGTACACTAAATTAATGCAGCTGCCTAAAATATGTCACGTGGCTCTGCCCTAAAATATTGATGTGTCTCCACTGATTTCACTGGAGGCCTATGGTGCTTCCAAGCAGCATGTGAAGTCAGGTGAGACAAAAGCCTCATTTCCTTCTTGGTACCTGATACCAGCCTCTCAAGCACCATGTTAGCTTCTGAAATATTCCTTCTAGATTTTGAAATTTTAATATAAGCTCCATTTCATGTGTTGGTAAATACATAGTCTGACTCATAAAGTTTATATAACTGAAAATTATTTTAGCAATGCAAAGAGTAAAACCTTTCTGCTGAAAATTTAGCAACAGCAGATAAGTGCAGCAAGCATTAAGAATGCCTTCAGAATCTCTACATTCTGTCCCTGGATTTTTTTACTACTTCTTTATATAGATATTTGATTTCAGAATTAAGTTGTGTGAAGACAGACTAAATATAAAATCGGAATTTAAGCAAACACAACTGCAGATGATGTCTTAACTACTGGTATGATCAGGTGAAACCTGCCTCTTTGGAAGAAAGAGTGTTAGATTGGTGCTAGATTAGTGTTAGATTGGTGCTAGGTCAAATTATTTTTAACCTCATGGGAAGAAACACGTATTTCCTCTGCAATATTATTCTTTGGAGAATCCTCCAAGCAAATAGTTTACTTCATAAAATCTTGTGTAAAAGGTAACATACAAACATGGTACACACATTTTTCTGAAAACAAGGTCTTTCTTGTCAAAGGGATAATTTAGATAAAGGATAAATAAAAGTAATTAATTTTCATTTCAGTTCTTTGACTTGCCTTGCAATGGACTGAGAGACAATGTGTAGCACAAGTAGACAAATATAATAGAAGTGACGCTCACATGATGCAGAAAAAACCAGGGATAGTAGCTGTATTTGCTCTGTTATTAATGAGATTTAGTCCATGTGTTTTAATTAGGCATTTAGGTTCTGTAAACAATAATTCCTAGTTGATCTTAATGAAATATAAACTTCCTTTGATAGCACTTTAATCTCAGCTGTTGTATACTATACTGTAATGCCAGATAGTGAAAATAATCAAAAATACCTCCATTTTCTAAATTCACCTGAAAGTGAATGGCAGAAATAGAACACAGCTAGAGATGGAAAACGTTTATTAGATCATCTAGTTTGTTTCCATGACAATGAAAGATCTTTCCCCACAGTACATTTTCTAGAATTTACTCAATCCAATTTAAGGCTTATACCATTTCCTATGGGATGAATTCTATATTGTGGTAGGTTAAGAAATTTGCATGGGCATTCAGTTGAAGGCTTCCACTCTTTACACCACATTTCATGTCTTTTTTTAATATCTCCCAAAGAAATCTTCTTTCTTCTTATGGTTTACATAATCACTACATATAGCTGCTGTGGGTCTGTCTTTTAAATGCTAGCTAAACCAACCTAGACGTATTTCCATCTCTCTTCACTATTCTCTCCTGAAATTTTTCACCTTATGCTTTTTCTGAAATCCAGATTTGCTAAAAACACATGTCCAGAATTATGAACAGTGATCCAAATATCAGGGTCTCAGAGATGTATAGAACAGCATGTTATCCCTTATATTTAACAATTAGAAATACTACGCAAAACCTAAGATAGTCTTCAAATCTTTTTATTTAGTTGATAATCCATCAGTCATGGTCAGCCCTAGCAGGCATCTGTGGACTTTTTGTGAAAAACATTAAATTGCCATGCTACAAATTATGTTTACCTAAAGCTCATTGTTTTTTCTAAAATATTTTCCGTATTATCTCAAGCTCAGTTTCTGAGTGATATATAATAAACATATGTTCATCTTTAAGAGTTCAAACACAAAGCTCCTTTTTCCAACTAGTGCTGTAGAAGCCAAAATTTTCATCAACATACAGAAAGACAGTTTACAGAAGAATATAAGGCTATTTGGGAGAGATACTGATTTTGTGGCAAAATTTACACCTACTTTGTTGTATTATATGTCCTGAGGACAACACTATTAGGTGGGGTTGGATGAGGCATTGAGCAACCCGATCTAGTGGAAGGCGTCCCTGCCTATGGCAGGGAGCTGGAACTGGATGATCTTTAAGGTCTCTTCCAATCCAAGCCATTCTATCATTCTGTAACAATAGATATTGAATCCTCTTTTATCAAATAAATTACTTCTGAATATAAAACTTAGCCACCAGAGTGAAAAAAAAAACTTAGTTAACTAATCAAGATCCATAATGATTCAGAGAAAGCAGCATTAGCCAGCTGCAGTTTTTTAGTTAGCAGTTAGGTAGTGTTATGAGCATAGTTACAAAGAAACTGGGAAAAGTTATCCTAATACCTTATTTCTTGTACTGTTTGTACAGAGTTAAAAAAATGAGACTCAGTTTATGCATATCTAAAATATTATTTTACAGGAATAAAGATGAGATTTCAAGATACTCAGATAAACTCAGATGCTCTAACTTTCCTGAGAGAATGTTAGGAATAACTGGGATTGTTTTCCTTCATACAAGCAACAAAGTTAAATATTCTCCTTCAAAAGAAAAAAAAAATTACATTACCTATGGAAGCATAATTAATTCATTATAATATATGGATACCTGCATAAATGTAGTATCATTCCTGGTTAAATATTCAAACTGCCTTATTTATTATATGTGATTATATAGCACAAATAAAATGCAGCAGCCCTGCAGCAGAAAGTAGAGCTAATCAGCACACAGTGCATCACAGATAGAAAACATAATCATGTGAAATGGAGGCTATGCTTTCACTGCAGAGTTAATACAGACCTCTGCTGTGATACTGACATCATTCTCCAGCACAGCAGCTCTCAGAACTCCCTTTTTCCAGTTTAGTAATGCTTCCAAATTGGACTTCACAATAAGTTTTAAGTACAGGCAAAGTCTAGGTCTATATGCAAAGGTCCTTACTATGTTTCCTCTTTTTTCTCTAGATGTATAGTGGTATATAAACATAAAATCAGATTCATGCTGGCGTTAGTCAATTTGCAATCAGTATAAAGTGCATTCAGATTAATGATTGTAGCATTTCTTTATTTAGTGTATCTAGTTCAGTCCTTGCTAAAGCATGCTCTAAAATTACACTGTATGAAGTAATTAAGTACAAAACCTGTCCAAATAATAGAAAATAAAATTTTCTTTCTAGATCTGCTCAGTACATAGACTAATCCAGTAAAGTGATGAAAATTCTGAAATTAATTTATTAGGCTGAGAACATGTTACCTTCTCTTGGTTTTGGTTATATAACTTAAAGTAGTGCATTCTCTGCTGGAAAGTAAAAAAACCCAACGGCCATTAGTGCAAAATCATTTTAAAATTTTAAACAAAGGTAAGTTATTTGGTTTTAGGTAGTGTTATGAGCAAAGAAAGACATTGGACTTTTAATTAAGTGCTTTTATGCAATAAATTCAGATTCAACCCTAAATAAATTAATAAGGAAAGAAATTAGTTTCTATAAGGTCTTATTTAGGTACATGGAGATAATGAAATATTCCGCTCCGTTGCCATAGTTTAAGTTTTGCATTGCATGAGGGATTCATGACACAGGATTGAATGAGATATTGTATTATTTTGCACCACTTTTTCACCAAAGCGGAGAAGAAAATAATCCAGATAGGCAAGAGAAAGAAATAACTGCAACTCAGTGAATGGGTCTATACAATAAACTCTGTTTCCTATCTTACCTCCACCCTGTTGCACCCCTTACATTTCAGTCTACTTTTTCTACACATTTTCATTTGAGTTAACATTACTTTCTGGAGACCAAACCATATCACATAAATACCACATCACTCCAAATTTGGACTTGTTATAATGAGACTCCCAGAATTCAATTAAAGCTGATGTCCTGCCAAAGAGGTATTAAAAGATATATTTTTCTTTCTTCCCTTTAGTTAGCTCATCTCACTTCAGCTGAAGGAGCAGTAGATTTGAGATTAGTTCTCAATTTGGTCTAAGCTCCGGTTTCAATATCCACTTGCTCCAATCAAGGTGAATATATGCAACAGACTTTTTTCTTATATGCCACAAGTGCAGTTCAGATATCATCCATATGTGATCAAAATTAAATACAACTAATGTATTTTGCATAATTGACATGAAAAAAAGTGATTTTTGAGACAGCATTTAGACACCAGCGATTATTCTAAAATTTTCCCAACTAAAGGTAAGTAGGAAACGGGTTTATTTCTATATTCAGCCATGAACTCCAAGATACAGACTTACTCATAGTGGATTACATCAAAAGACCAAAAGCCAGTAAAAATCCCTTTGCATTAGTTGCATGGAAGTAATAATACAATCCACAAAAATGTAGGTTTTCAGGTTTTTTCACCAGTATACTGTCACGAGGCCACACAAAATTCCATGCAGAATTAACAACAAATAAATAATTATTCATTAATAATTAAAAATAAGCTTTTGTCTGTGCTTAACAGGATAACAGGGTCTTTTTGTACATTACTGCAATCTTGTGAGCATAGTCCCCGAGTATCTTGTATGGTTACCCAATTTTTTAGTGTCTCCATTCACTTTACATTATACAGTATATTACGTTACAATGTTTATAATATTGTGTGTCATATATTACATGTGATATAATAAATTTTATATCATATTATTATTATCTTTTAGGGACATGATTTAGTGGTGAACTTGGCAGTCCTGGGTTATCAGTTCCACTTGATGACCTTAAAGTCTTTTCCAACCTAAAGAATTCTACGACTCTACAATTTTAACATGCTCACTGTAAATCCTCACAATTGTTAAGAATTTCTTTGGGAGTACATTTGCTTTATTTTTATATGAATAATGTTCAATATTTAAATTAAAAAGTTCTGAAAGACCTATCTCAAGAAAAAAAATCTCACTGCAGTGAGGACACATCAGCCATGTAGCTGGCAGTACCTAAGGAAACAATCCAGTTTGTAATTTGAAGTAATGTGCAAAGGGTGCAAAAGAAGGGCAAGGCATGAAATCCTTATGTATCTCTAAGGTACTTAAGTTACTCTGTCACATGTTCTAACGTCTTGAGATGTACCTAAATTCCAAAAAAAAAAGGGAAAATTTAATTTGTACTTTCATTTGTGTATACTCACAAATCCATGATCATAAAGACCTTTGCAAATATTTATAAATTAAAATTCATAGATGCACATGAGGTATTAAATAAGACATATATTCCTGGGAACTCCAGCTGTGAAGTTCACATGATTTTCCTGGCACTACAAAGGAGATGTTGACAGTGGCAAGTGTAGAATTTAGACCTCTGTACTTGCCAGGTTCTTTGACTGAACAATGCTATACTTTCTTCTCATGCTTTATTAAAAAAAAAGAGAAATTTGAATTATGATTGCAGGTAGTCCTTATACATCCTGATTATGCTGTGTCTTACAAATGAGCAACTTTAACATGAAAGATACATGCTAAGCACAAGCAAGTTTTGTGGACATAAATAATTTGAATTATTCCATCTTTGATACTGTAATCCTTTCTGCATTTTAAAATCTTTTCTGTTCTCCCTGCCACTTTTCAAAAACTTCCAAAGTATGACAGGTAGATGAAGCATGTCTTACTGGAAGAGTTCTTGCAAACAGGGTACTTAGAAGATTTTACTGTAGGTTATTTGAATAACGCTTGAACTGTGTTAGAGTCACTGTGATACAGAAGAGCTATAAAAATTGAGTTTTCTCTAGAACACTCATTTTTCTTCTAACAGAACAATGCCACCATTAGCAGGGAAAAATTAAGGTCCTTAAGTGAATGAAAGAATGACTACCCCTGAGGTCCTCAAATCCACACAAAATGCACTTGTTCTGAGTGCAATCTGAAGATTGAATAGGAGCAACGACCTAAAATATAGTATTAGGAAAATCAAGAAACATAAAGAGAAACATTGGTGTATAGAAGAGGAGAGGGTAAGAGGGGAGACTTTAAACATCCTGTCTCAGGCAAAGATTTAATGATATTTTAA
This sequence comes from Leptocoma aspasia, assembly GCA_013399835.1. NCBI lineage: Eukaryota > Metazoa > Chordata > Aves > Passeriformes > Nectariniidae > Leptocoma > Leptocoma aspasia. The sequence goes on from VXAX01005164.1 coordinate 182,692, forward strand.
TTAGGTTTGTATATCTATACTTGAAAATGTATTTTGTAGGATAAGAAATAATAAATCAATAATTGTAGTGTAAAGTCTTCCTGAAATTCTGAAGTTCCCTCTTCTCGTAATGTTTTATTCATCATCTCCTTTGGTCACTTTAAAAATATTTTGGATGTCTTATATAGAGAAAAAGATACTAAAGTTTGCAAGAAATATTCTTATTTCATTATTCTACTATTTATTTAATATTGAAATGATGTTTTATTTATGACAAATACATGTACATAATACATGCCAAAAGGTCTTGCATTTTGTGCACAGTAGTTAAACCACAGACTAAACTTTCTGGTTTAGAACATTTCTCTGTGACCATATGTCCTATTTTAATAATGAAAACTATCTTAAAGCAATTATAATTGCATTACTTGCTTGTCAACTTAGTTTTGTATACCTTTAGCAATTAAAGGTTATTGTTCCTATTGTGATATATGTGACTACTACTTTCTAAGAGACAAGGGCTTAAAACTTATTTATTCAAAATATTGATGAAGTTTCATGATAAAAAATTGTCTTGAATATCAGAAGATGGGAATTTGGAAGTATATCTTAATCAGAAAGATGACTCAAATATTGCAGCAAGGATAAAGTGTTTTAATCAAGACATATTGCATTCTTATAAATAAAGACACCACGCAAATTCCCTCTGACTTTCAATATATCCAACTCAATTTGTATTATAAAACAAACAAAATTAATGTTTCAGCATTTCAATCTCTAATCTCTTTCAAACTTAGGCAACTTTGGGACAAATTTCTCCAATACATAACATTTTTATTTCATTTCTCAATCTCATAATTATTCCTTGTCAGGTTCAGAACAAGAAAGCAGAACACAAAAAGCAGCTTTCAGAAGGCTGACTTTGCCTCCCAATTGCAAAGCACATGCTGAAGTGAAGCCAAGGACTTGAAATACCTCCAGCTTCTGCTTCAAGCCTTTTATCTCAGGGTAAAGTTAAAATTATGCCATTACCTCCATTACATCCATTTCATCTCAGATTTCACCATTTTTCAGGGGTCAATATTATATTTATTTATTCCTTTCTCAGAACCCTGTAAATCACTTGAGGCTCAATACCAATTTTTCTTGAACCATTTTGAAACACAGGGTTTTCTATGAGTAAGCCTTCATTCTGCCTTTATAGTGGAAAAATCAAGAGAATATTCCTGAGAAATCTAAAGGGATGATGGGTCCATAGTAACTGGCAGGACAATCCCATTGCAGCTGACAGGAAAGGAGCTGGGTAACTGCAGCTCTCCTCCCTTCCACTCTCCCCAGCTTAGCCAGACTACACAGCCACACAGCTGTGTAGTCTACACAGCTACACAGCCAAACATCCCAATGTTATTTGTCCTATTCTGTCCATCTGTAAGATGTGATATTAGAGGTTTAAAAAAGTTTGTTTTCCCTTTTAGTTCTCTTTCTACCTGTAATCATACTATAACCAAAAGAACAAAACAGAAAGAAAAAATGAAGAAATATCCAAACCCAAACCAACAGAAGTGGTCTTTATTCCACTGCTTCAATAAATAAATAACTGTGGCAGAAACAGCAGCTAAACTTCTCAATCAAGGAACAAAGCGAAGACATAGCTTTTTTCTGATACGGAAAGTTTTGCTTTTCAAATATAATTACTGTTCCTGACCTGGTAAAGGGATAGTGCCATTAGTAGGCAGATTGTACCATAAATGTGCATGTGATTACTAACCCAAAAGGAAAAAAGCTAAAAGGATAAAGGAGTGTAAAGAAGGTGAGGGCTACATGAGTGCTGTTAACCATTATTGTGTGCAGTTCTGGACCCAACAATATAAGAAAGATTAAGCTCTTAGCACTCAAAGGAGGGCAACAAAGACAGTGAGGGGCCCTGAGGAGAAGCCACATGAGGAGTGGCTGAGGTCACTTGGTCTGTTCAAGAAGAGGAGACTGAGGGGAGACCTCATTGCAGTTACAGCTTCCTCATGAAGGGAAGAGCAGGGGCAGGCACTGATCCCTGCTCTTTTGTGCCCAGTGACAGGACCTGAGGGAATGGCCTGAAGTTGTGCCAGGGGAGATTTAGGTTGTATATCACAAAAAGGTTCTTTACCCAGAGGGTAGCTGGGCACTGGAACAGCTCCTCAGGGAAGTGGTTGCAGCATCAGCCTGACAAGTTCAAGAAGGGTTTGGACAATGCTCTTGGGCACATGGTGTGACTCCTGGGGCTGGTGCTGTGCAGGGCCAGGAGTTGGAATTTTATGATCCTTGTGGGTCCCTCCCAACTCAGAATATTCTGTGATTTTTTAACATACTTGGTAATGAGCAAAGAAGGACTGGTGAAGATTCACTAGGAGCTTTTGACCACACAGTTTGGAAAAATGAAATATTTATGCATATGAGTCTGACCAGCTATAGGAAGCAGTCTGAGATATTGACTTTGCTGCACACCAATACAAAAAACTAACTCCCAGCTGAGGCAGGATGGAGCAGGTTTGCTTAGAACTCGTGCCAGTTTTATCAGGGTGACAGCACCCTGAAGAAGAGTAAAATGGATACACAAGGCTAGTTATTGTCATAGTCACCACAGCTCAATCTGTCCTCACATACACCTATTATCTTATACATCTTATATTATACAATCTTATATATTATTATTATACACCCTATACTCAAGGGTCAAGACTAGCAACCTTCGTTTCTGGATGTTGGAACATGCAGTTTCCATAAAATAATGGGCTCTTGTCAGTGAACAAATCTCTTAAATGTTTCAACTATACAATATCATAGTCATTTTTAATATCATGATCTCTGCCTTTTCTTTTTCCAGAAAAAGAAGATATTACCCACATCTTATTGGGCTGTTCTGAGAAATGACAGGAATCATCTGAGTTATTCAAGAATAGAAAGAGATTTTTTTACACATTCTCTTCAAAAAATTGTACTTGGTAACTCAATTATTCCTTAGATTTCTGTTGCTCTCACCCAGGTGAGGAAAGAAAATCAAGTTTTAAAGCATATTTAATAATTTCTAAATTTAGGATTATTTAAATTTCTGAATTTAACATACTAGCTGAATTAAGACAAATTATCCACTTCTGATCCATCCTCCTTTTTTCTTCCTGGTGGGAGGTTAGGATCATATGCCAGCTAGGATTTTATTGCCATCATCAGATAACAGCAGTTGATGCACAATGAGAATAGAGAGAAACCTGTTATGGCTGCAAATATCCCCAGCTCTGTGAGATTCATGGAGGAAGCATATGTCACCTTATTAAATCTGTAGCAACTGAGGTGGAAGTAACAGAAGGTATCTCTCTCCAGAGCTGGAAGAGAAGGGAAAAGAAATGGTTCTGTAAGGAAATCTCTTTCCTCTGAAAATATCTGTAACAGAATGTTACAGGGATGGTTTTTCCTAGAAATAGGGACTTAAACCCAAAATTCAACAGCCACCAAGACAGGATGGAATACAGAACTTCCTCTGAGAAAGAAATAGCTTTGGGGCAAGTTATTACATTCATTTGCATGCTCCAAAGGAAATAGAAACATGAGAAGAAAATGAGAAAAATCATGCTACTTGACCCACTTTGTCCCAAAGAAGCTAAAGAAGGGCCGAAAGACAGATGAAGTTAGATACACTTATTTGCAGCTCAAAGAGGACATAAGAGTGCTCTGTGAGGAATGTTTGGCAAAGGTGCAGAAAAGTCCAAATACACAGGTGTATGAGTTTCTCTCTGCCTTTTATATACAACTTGCTGTCCCAGCTGCCAGTTTTCCCTTCATGTTTAGAGAAGTTCACATATATATAGATATATCTGCACATAGAGATTCACCTGAGCATGGCTTATTTCTCTAATTTTAGGAAGAAAATAAGATAGAGGATTATTTGACATGGATAACTTTCCTACAGTAATACAGAGATCTAGGACTGGAATTAGCTTAGTTTTGGAATTCTGATTGTGTCTGAGGAAAGACACAGTTAAGAACAAGGCAAGGAAATAGCTTTGCTACGTCTTTAATGCATTAAGGAAAATTACATGGTAGGAATACAAATAAATGTATTTATCAACACTGTGTATTTTTTACTTGAGAAAGCACATCAGCTACCAATTTGAGAAATAGACTTAAAACAGGATTCTATGAATCTAGTATGGAGGTAAAAAGAAGCAGATGTGAAAGTCCCAACAAACTAAATTTTTAAAGGTAGCTATAGACAAGCTAGCTTTGAAAATGGAGAAGAGGCAGTTTCAATTACAGTATTCAGTAGTATTGCATCACAGAATATGGACAATATACTGTCAGTCCTAACACCATTATGGAGGTTTTCTTCTTGGCTCTTAGACTAGTAATATTTGGAAATGCAACATTCTCTTGGAATATTAGCAAACTTCTTGCTATGTTGAACCAATATAGTAAGGCAAAAAAAACCACCTCAAATCTATTCTACAGAAATATTCTGACAATTTTTTTTCCCAACAAGGAAGAGAAAATTATCTTTTTCCTTCAATGTCAAAGTAATGATTATTAACACCATAAAAATAACAACTGCCTGTGACAGTAATTCTTGACATCATTTGATGGCTTCATTATAAAATGGACCTTTGGTAAACAGCTACTAGATATATTGAGGAAACAAAACAGAAAATTAAATAATGAAAAGAAATCATATGCTTCTGCTAAAATGATAAAAGTGTAAAAGTCTAGTTTTGCCAATTAGCTAATTTAATTTGGTATTTTATTAAGCTTTCAAAAATTGGTGTATTTATGTAAAAGATGCTTACAAAGGGATTTCAAAAGTGAAAACTCTTAAGAGTCTTCAAAAACACTGGAGTTCAATTTAATGAAAGAATATACAATTTGTTTTTCTAAACTAGGTGTGTCTAATTTCAAAATGAGACAATTCCTAAGTCTCTATTGTACACAGAATTTGGTGTACAATCTTTGTACTGGTTTTAGGCTCAATATATTAGTTATCTTATGCCCCTGTGTGGCCAAGCTAGACAGTAAACTCACTTTCACAGAACTGTAAAAAAATCCCAACAATATGTCAGGTGAGAAATCAAGTTTAGGTAAATTGGCCGCTTTCCATTTTATAAGAAAAGATTCTAATATAAACTGCAATATCAAAATTGGATTGATAGTCCTCTGTAAACTTTGTATCAATTTTAGTCACAATAGATGCTTGCCATTATGCAGCAATGTGTTAATCTGAATATTGCCCAAAGCAATTGTGACTTCTCAAAGCATGTTGCTACAAATAGAGCATCCAACAGCACAGTATTTGTACACTAAACACTAAATGAAGAATGGAAATCTGGAAATCCAGCTTACTTATTTACTAAAGGTTTAAAATATATTTTAAAACTTTATTTTGTTGTTTTTTGTCATTTGAACAAAGAGTATGTCACTGAAAATAATCAGACAAATTTTAGACTGCAAAAAAAGCAAATCTCCTTTAGATGCTGCTGTAAATCTGTGTACTGTGTACACATAGTACTGTGTGTACTGTGATCACATAGTGTGTTTTCATGACAGGTCTCTTGATTTCTTTTCTGGACATATGAACAATTTATACCATAAACTAGCTATTTGCCAAATGCTCAAAATGCAAAACAATTCTTATGCTTTCCAAACATGAGGCAATTCTAATAATTTTTCAAAAAATAACTTATTACCCAGGAAATAGCACCACAATCCCCAACACAAGTGAAAAACAATTTTGAGGTAAAATGATAGCTCTTACTGCTTCAGCTGGCTGGAGTTGGTAATGTCAGACAGAGCTGTGGAGGAACAGGAGGGAGGCCCAGCAAACCAGCTCTCTCTTCTACACTCACAATAGCATCTTACAGGAAAAGGCTGCCCTGTAGCTGGCAGAAGAGAACTCAGCAGCAATATTCCTCCACTAGAAGCTGCTGGGAGGGGATAACTAAACCCATTTAAGTGCTAAAATCAATCTAACTCACAAGGAGCTTAATATCATTCGGGCCCTCTCACATCAGCTACTTCAAAGCCAAAACTATGCAAATTAAAACACAACTCATGTAAAGTTTTATGGGAAATTATAAAAAAACAGTTTAATGTATTTTCCTGTCAATATTTAGCATAACATCAGAAAGCAAAGCCCAAGATCCCTATCTTTCCTTCAACAAAATCTCAGCATATCTAAACTTCCTGAAGAACTGAAGAACAAGAACTCCAAGAACAAATGATACAAAAAGTTAGAAGGAATGTATATTCAATTAAAATTATCTGTATACTCCCTCCTTTCCTATGACTTTGTTTTACACCTCATTATCTACTGTACAATTTGTATGCATTAACCTGTTTTCTTCACATTATTACTCTGTGGCAGTAGCAGTTAATCACTCTGTGTGTAATGTCAGCCGTTATCTTTCTGGACTCTGACTTGCTCTTTTTAGATGCAAAAACAGAAAGAACCTTATTCAAAAGAGAAAGGATCATCAAAGGACAAAATATAAAACTTTGAAGACTAAAGAGAGCACATTATACCTCATCAAAGCAAAACTCTTACATGCTGGAGGTACACCACAGTTCTGAAGCATTAACTCTTAATGCATGAACAATTAGTTTTTAGCAAGTGCCTTACATTTATCCTACAAAGCTTTAAGTGAAAAATCTACCCAAATGATATACTACATTCATTTAATTAAAAAAAATAGAACAGATTTTTTTAAATCAGTAAGACAATCAAAGGACTACCCTCTGAAATAAATGCCAGTGAGATTTTTTAGTGACTAATAGATGACTTCTCCAAAAACCTTATATCAAGATCAGATTTAAAATACAAATAGTTCTTTAGAAGAGGGAATTGTTTTACTCAATAACCTTAAAATACTTTCACCTAACTTTAGTATCAGAAAGCATGAATTAGTCTCTCACAATTACTGCTGCGTATTGTTTAAAAATTGCACAATGTTTTCTTGAGGCTAAAAGCATTGATACCTAGAAAAACACGACATTGCTCCCTACAAATACAGAAATATTCTCATCCTAAGTAAAACAGCCCATACTAGGTAGGAGGCTTGGTTTCCTAATAATCCTTTCTTGTTTGCCAGTCTTCTAGAATAAATATACTCCTAATCTAAGGCACAGCAAATGAATAAAGTAACTCTGTCTTTTGATTTGATACTATATGCAGCTTTTGCCCAAGTCTCACAAGCAAGATAAAGACCAAAAAGCACCATAAACATGTATCTGTAAAAAAAATTAGCAAAAAGCATGCACCTTGATCTACAAAAAGCATGTACTCTGAACTGCAAAAGCAGATCCAGGGAATCTGATTAGAACAGTTGCTAAGGGCTTTGCTGGTTGCTGCAGGCCTGAAACTATGCGTTTGGAAATATGCACAGTTTTACAATCACAGCTGATAACACATAAATTATTGCTCCATTTTGTAGAGCTTCAAATATTTCACAGTATACCAAAGGGATATAAAGAAAAATCTCATTGAATACAGATTTCATATATACCTAAAAATACCTTAATTCATAGCTGTGATTATGATTGCTAGAACTACCTACATAATTTTACATACCTAATTAGAAATTCATAACCAAGATAACAAAACTTGACAACAGTAACATTAAATATATATTAACAGGTTTTAAAACAAAATATCAGCAGTAAGGGAGAGAATCCTCACAAGAAAATTCTGGGAAATAAAATTATAACCATCTTCTGAAATATCAAGTGCAAATATCCCTGTATTTAAGAAATACTATCCCATTTAAAAGAGATTTCTCCCAAAGAGACAGAGAGTAAGATTAAAATGCTTGATATATTACTACCTATTACTGCCTATTACTTCCACCCTTTTTCCAGAATGTTACCATCAGTGCACTATCTTTATAAAAAACTACAGGATTCTTTTTCTTCCTGACCTGCACTTCCACTCTCTTAGATAAAATTATTAATATTTTTTTATGTTTAGTATTTAATAGCAGCATGAAAAAGTTCTAAACATCAGTCCTATATGTTTACTGAATAATAACACAGAAATGTGGCATTATTAATTCATTTTTAGCCCTCCAAAATCCAAAGAAACCTATTCAAAAACTGTCTCACACCAATAAACAACAACTTCACCCTATCATTGCTAATTTCCACAAAACAACAGCTATTCACAGAAGGATACCCTACAGACCTGACTGACCTGCTGCAAAGCATCCACTAATCAGCTATAATTTGACCAGTTAAAAACATTATTGAAAAGCATCACACACAGGATCTAAATCTTCTAAAAATAAGGAACAGCTTTCTATTTTGCAAAAGGTATGCACGACTACTAATTTGCATCTTCCAATAAATTATGTATGATTAAACAGACACATCTCTGAGCACTTAATCTTTTCACTGCCATATCCACATAGAAATCATTTTCTCTGACAAATTTGTTTATGAATATTTAATATGCTTTAAGGATTACAGCTAATAATGCTAGCTTCTAATGGCAGCTAATGTACTTGAAAGATACATAACCATCTTAAATATTTTATTCTATCTTTGCTGGCTTTATTTCTGCAGACTGAGTTCTCATGTATATCCTTACATAAAACATAAAAAACACTTACAGACTCACTGCTGCCATAAAAATATTAATATCTAGGAGTGCAGTTATAAAAGTACCCCACTGAAAAGCATGCAGATAGATTGCCATCAGCATAAAAAGAGAAATGATAAAGCAAAAATATTTCATTTCTACTTACCTAGTGTTGTTCAACGTTTGTCCAAAAAGATCATTTTGTAAAATATTTGGAGGGGATGAGAAAACCCCATGAAAATGAGATAAAACAGAATTGCAGACCTGGCGCAGTGTTTCAAATTGCATTTTCTCCCTTTCTTTCCCTTCTATTTTTCTTCACCACCTGTCTTAAAAGTCATCTATTTTGTACACACCATCAAATACAAATATGTCAATCAAGTTCCATATTTCTCCTGATCTCTGTAAAAACTGTGCCTAAATGAGCAGGGGCTGATAGTTAATTGTACAGTCATTATTCTTCTAATTCAATTGTAGAAGATTTAGCACCCGAGCGGCTTTCTCCTGACTGTAGCAAGAATTCTAAACAGCAGTAAGCTTTTTGGGCATTCCCAGCTGAAGTGTGAAGCTGAGCTGCTTTCATGTACTCTACTCATATTTCTCCAAGCCTATTAAAAACACGCAGTGAATAGATGCTGTCGTCAGGAGTTTCAGCACATCTGGCTGCCAGCAATAAAATCTCAGAAGTAAAAAAAAGGAGGACAAGGCATCCTCACACTGTTACTACTGTCTAAGAGGAGGAGGATTTCTGCATCTTCCCCTCCTCCTTCCCTCCCCTGTAAAAATGACTAATATCCGTGACCATGTATGTAGAATTCTTAATTTTTTTTAATGTAAAGGCAATTCTAAAGGACTAAAAGACCGCTCTAAAAAAAATTCTGCACGTAATAAACAACATGTAGCACTGAGACTGTAACAATAGATCTTTTGTCTCATATCTGAAAAGCTATACTCTATCTGAGATAACAGGTTTTCAGTGCAAACATTTAAATGTATTAACTCATGACTGAGGCAAACAGTATACATTCTATAGGTAACCATTCTGTCAGGGACTGAACATACAGCATCAAGGCAATGATTTACCATGCAAATTTGAACAATTACTAAAAGGAATGGCTGCATTATATATAAGCACCGCATTTCAAAATAAAATGCCTTCAGTATCTTTTAAAAGTTTATTCCACTGAATCAACCAGGATAGAACCGAGAAAAATCAATCACTTCTTAGGGTGCTCCAAACCCATCTACTTCCAGGAAAACCCACTATTTTAGGAGCCTGTGTACTGGTACACACAAGTATCAGGTATCAAAGAGGAAGAAGCAGAATCAGTCATCTAACAGTACAGAGTGAGATTTTTCAACATAGTATCCACTGTGAATACCATGAAATGTACAGAAAATAAGTATCCCTGACTAAAAACCATTTTTTCTTTTCTTTCAATGGTTGTGCCAGAGGATGGAATTACATAACAATACAGAAAAGAGTTTATCACTGCCAAATTTAAAAATAACAATTAAAAATATTTTCTTTATAATAACTCATTTTCTATCCACAGCTTTTAACATCTTAGCACTAATTACAAAATCTCCAAATAAACCAACATTAAATGAGGTCCATTATTAAAGCTCTTCCACTGAAAGCAATTTGAATCTCAGATGATGTGGGAATAAGCATCCTTCCAGCTAATTCAAGTGTGTTGATGTGCTCAGAAGGAAAAAGCCATCCGGGCTTCTTTGGCCAGAAGGATGGCAGCTACAACACAGATTTTAAAAGAAAAAAGAAATGGGAACAAATTTATCTCCTGGCCCTCGTAAAAAAGATATATATGCGAATCCCCACTACCACCCATGTTAAATATTTTTTAAAAAGTCATGAAAATATCTGCTAATAAATCTGTTTGCAAAATTCATGTGAAACCCTACAAAGTACTACCAAAATAGTTTTTAATACCTGCTTTTCTGTCCATAGCATACTGTGCATTATGGAAGCATTTGTATTTGACCAATGTATTAAAATTTGTGATAAAAGTAATATGCTCTATGTCTGTTAAAGCTTGTAACTTTTGAGATCCTGAAGTAGAAACTGATGGGTATTTGTGGCTATCTTGCTATAATAAAATGAAAAAGTAATACTTGGTAACCACGTTACTTATATTACAGAGAATTCATGTTTGGAATGCAAGAAAATTTGCCTTTACATTCATTCCATCAAAAAAACCAAATTTTCTTATCTGCTCCAAGAAAGTCTCATCTTGCCACAAAAGTTCAAGTCATTCCAATCAGTGTAATATGTACCACTTAACAGTTCAGAGGCACTGTTGGCCATGGAGTAGGTACAAGACCAGTATTTTATCATACATTTCAAGTACATTACCCTTTTGTTGTGTGTCTTATGAATGGTCAAAATGCCCCTGTAGTCGCAACCAAATTCTGAACATTTGACATTAATCTTGCTATGTCTTCTTTCTCAGATATTTTAAATGGAAGTTAGGACATACGCTCTTTTTTCTTCTCTTTCTTATTTTTTTTAAGATTTTCCTAAAACTACTGACAACAGACACATATTTAAAGCTTTTCGGTTTTTAACTTTACTTTGGAGTAAGGAATAAAGAGTACTCTGCAGATAATTATGCATGTAAAATGTTTCATAGGGAAGTAAAAGAACACTTTTAAAGGCAAATACTTCATAGTTGCTGCTAGCAGAAAAATCAGCTATAAAGAAATGGGGTTTGTGCAAATACATATTTTTTGGACATCTGTAATTTTCATCAAAATTTAATGTACTGTTGATTTAAAACACTAATTTTTATTTCAAAAAATGAATGGAACAGAATAAAATAAAATTGCTTTTCTTTTCCGACCCTTCTAATGCACTCCAAAAGACTCTTTAGCCAACAAGCAATTGCTTCCTGTATTTATTACGTGGCCTAGAGTAGTCTATTGACCCTATAATGTGGACCTCCTACTAACATCTCTTTTTAGGTACTTCCACCTTTTCCAAAATTTCATCATTCATCCAAGGAGAATCAAGGAAGTAAGGAGACCTAACAAGAAGAGGCTGGAGGGAATGGAATGAAGGAGCATGAGCAGAGTAGGCTCTGCCCACTGAAGTACCCATCCTTTGAGAACCAGAATGAAACTGACAGTCAAAAGAAGTCAGTAGAACCACAGATAAAATTTATTTTCTGTATATTGATATTGTTTGAGAACAAAATAGTTCAGGTACTATTTACCTTATTTCAATGCTGTTATGGATCTTCAAATGTGTCACTGTTTCTTGTACTAAAAAATTCCTAAGGTTCAGGAAATCATACCCTCAGCAATCCCAAATTAAAAGCTTCACATAAGAATGTTGAAAAAGACAGGGATTACTTTTCAACCTATTTGATATTTAACTTGAGACCTCGTTTTCTGTTCTTCAGGGCTCTCACTCTATATTTGCCAATATCCATACTAGAAGAAAAAGAGGTCTTATATGCACAGGCTTCTTTTTTTTTTGGAACCCCCTTAATTGTGTACTTAATAAGCACCAGGTAAGCCAAGCACTGCTCAAGCACTTCTGTTTCTAGCATTTCCTGTCCTTTGAGGGCTTCATTAAAATAATTTTGACTGCGATCTTTATTATGATATTTGGTATATTTATACTTGCAAAAATATATATGTACATGCTCTTGCTATTTATGGCTTAACAATAATACTTTTCATTTTCACACCAATTTTATTGAGGATTTTATGGAAATGAGGACCAAGTACGTTAAAGATACTGCACAGAAAGAGCAAAATGAGTACTAGATAGTCTGAACAACTACCTGACATGGTTGACAGCCTATTTCAAAATGAAAAGACAAGCCTGAGAAAGCATCACTGGATCCATTAATCCAAGCTACACTGAGGTCCACACAGATACCTTTTTCCGTAGCCAAACTGAATCTTAATAAAAGTCCACCAGACACAAATTTTTTAAGATGAAAAGTTATCTAAAAAGCTCCCAAATATGAGCATTTTCAAATTTATATAAAATATTTCTATTTCAAACATAAGATTAAAATTCCTTGAATTGACTCTAGATTTCAGAAACGTAAATCTATTATACAAGAAGGTTGACAATATGTATAAATATGTTCTCTCAAACATTACTTACATGCATCACTTCTTATTATAGGCATACAAAAAAGATTTCACAGGACATCATAGTTTAAACAAGGTAGAATCATACAAACTTATTAAAGCTATACGTTACAGCTTATAAGACAAAGATTTTTCTGTGATAAAAGATACTATCAAGAACAATTTTGGGTTCAATTCCATTCTAGTCTGCTGGATAGTATTTAAGTATAGTTTGATGGAAATGCAGAAGAAAATTGCAGAGCTGAATCACTTTGAGTTAGGGAATGAAAGTGAGATTTTTTGGAAATGTACAGAAAGTCTAACGTTTACTGGTTTTTCCATCTAAATATTACATAAATTTTTGTAATTACTAGCACATAAATACCTGTATTACACCACCATCGCTCTCCAATATGCCCTTATCAAAGCATTTAGTTAAATATTCATTATTAAAATTTTTGACTGACATTCATTATGAAAGAAAAGAACCTCTGAATAAATTCTTTTCAAACAGGTAAGTTAACAACGGTGGCCTTGGACATTAGATAGTGTTGTATTATTACTGTTTATAAGACTACTCCTTTTGGGTCAGCAAACTGATGCTCCATGGTGGGACATGATTTTAAGGACTACTGGAAATTCCATTCAAGGATGGGCATTTCACATCACTACTACAAGTGAAATGCAAGCAGACTTTCTTTTGGGGTAAAGCACACACCCATTTGTATTTCATCACATCAATGTTCAAAGGTTCAGTTTTACAAGAGAAGTTTAGCAAATAATGCAAAATCTACAACTGTAAATTTAAACACATAACAACAGGAGTCATAGAAGCCAGTATTCTGAATACCTACTATAGGAAATAATAAAGAAAGGGATACTGATAAAGCCTCAAACTCAAAAGGATAAAAGTACCTAAATCCAGGCTACAGGGAAGCATCAGTCTCTGTCCAAGAATTGTAAAAATGAATCTTCTCGTTCTGCTGGCGCCTGAGCAGTCATTCAAAATGCACCATTCTTCTTATTACAGGTAGTTGGGCAGCCACAACAGTGTTAGGAAGCATGGAAAACTGAGTCCCAGGTTTCTCTACTGGCTTTCTAAAATATGCCCACAAAGTTCTTATCAACATTCCCCTGGTTATTCCTAAGGGAATTTGTCTTTGCTGTTGACACTGTCCTCTCCCCCGTAAAATAATTAAATATTGAAAGAACTATTTAATTCACTGAGTTAAACATTAATCAAGAATGGAAAAGTGATACTGATTTTAATCCTTGGTAGTCAGGTCACAGATCTACAACGGAAGATACTGAAATTCCAGCTAAGAGACCAAACCTCGTTACAGAAAATACCCACTACCAAAGTATAGTACTGTAAAAGAAAGTAAATTCATCCTCATCTTACACCATAACATATTGGGGTTTTTTTCCTTGTGTTTTATTCTCAGTATCTTCACATTTCTTTATTTCTTTTCTGAGGCGTTCCATTCCATTTATTTAATTCTTTTCAGTGTCCTTCTTCATCTTTCTCCCATGTAGCCAATTAATCTATACTGTCCCTTTAGTATAAGTTACATTGTTTGGGCCAATAGATGAGACATAGAAATCTGGACAGTCTGTTTATCCCTTTTTTCCTCCATATTACCATCTATCATCATGACTAATATGCTTGAGGAGACTGGGTAATTTTATAGGGCATAAGTATTTATATAGTTAAATTCCAGCAATCTCTGTGAAAGTTTGTATCATCACAGGAGGACAGAGACCCAAGTCGGTGTGCATGGAAGAAGAGTGGGTAGAACTGAGAGCCATTACTCATTGATTTTCACAGCAGAAAGACAGTCAGAGTATGGTCAGCAAACAGCCACAACACTGCCATCTGAACTTCAACAAAATTATCAAAAGTGATAGAAAAAGATGCTTAAGTTATTGTGGTCCTCCACCACATCACAGAAGAAGTAGGATAAAAAAACATGATATACCATTATAGGCTGTACTGATTCTGGACCTCATGGAACTGCCTCCCAGGTGTATTTAACTCCCTCTTCATTTCCCATCAGACTTGCTGTTAGAGGCATCCCATGCACAAAGGACTCACAAAAGTTTATCTCCTGTTCCACCAGCAGTAATACCGAACAATGAAATAATAATAATTTATCCTTAGAATAAGCTTCAAAAAATAGATAATTAGCACAAACCTTGTAAGCATATTCTATATGAAATGCTTTAGGATATGAAGATTAAGTGATGTGATTAAGGTTGCATGTAAGAATAATGTCAGTGGTCCACACAAGAGGTGTGGACCCCAAGTCCTTGTCTTACTTGCTGTGTAGATGTTGGGGGTTGGGGTTTTTGTCTTTTTTTTTCCTCTCTTGTTCATTTCTCATCACTGTGGAATTTCGTCCCATTGAATGGCTAATGGGGGACTGATGACTTGGGACAGGACAGGGATACCAGGAGATTTTGGGCNATGCCGTAGTTATTTTTGTTTGTTCGTTCTGTCATACACGCCAGTAAAGAACCGTTATTCCTATTCCCATATCTTTGCTTGAGAGCACCTTAATCTCAAAATTCCACTAATTCAGAGGGATGGGGTTCACGTTCTCCATTCTAAGGGAGGCTTCTCTGCCTTCCCCAGCAGACACCTGTCTTGCAAAACCAAGACAGTAGGACACCAGAACTTTGCCATTCCAAAGTCTGTTGAAATACATTCCTTGTAGCATCAAGTGTTTAAGTAGCCTAATTCCAGTGAAATCAGGGATAACACTGCATGCCAACAGTCTTTGGATTAAGGCCCAAAAGCGCAGTTCAACACTATGCCTCTAGCACGTTTCCAAATATTGGGACTGCTCTAGTGCCAGTGGAAGCAGTCTGTGCTCTGCTCCTCAGTCACGAACTCGCCCAGCAAGAATGACAATACTCAAAATGGTAAAGAGGATGCTCTCATTAACCTACTTACATTGAGGATAAAATAAGCTGTCAGTTTACCTTTAGCACCTTTACAGGTATCTGGATATTCCCATCTCTGAAAATTCTCAGTACTTAGGTCTTCAACACACAAGGAAAAAGGGTAAACAACTGTCTAATTTTTAATACAAGACAAAACTAACCTTGACATCTATAGATTCTCAAGGAAGTCAGGGAGCACAAGGTACATCAGCCCAAAAAGCTGTATTGAAGGGAAATTCCAGATCAGCTTTGGACATCCTAAGTAGAAAAGTGCCAACTGTCCTTAATTAGATGTGCTGAGTTCTGTGAGGACACAAAGTAACTCATTTCCCTGCATCTCATCATGATCTAAGTAAATGAAAGAAATAATCATGACCCACTGATCAGGATGGCTTTAAAACTTCCTAAAAAGTGGCAAGCAAGTTAAACATGATATTTTGCCTGCATACTTACTGCTTAGGAAAGAAAATATTCTACAAATAAAATATTTGGAAGCTGAGATTTTCTCTTTTTAATCAGTTTCTTTTTAATTCTAATGAAATTCTAAATCTTACTGATGAAAAAAAAAAAAGACTTGTGAAAGTTAAATGTCAGATGACACAATAAATACTTTTACCAATAAAATAATTCTACATTTTTTAAAACTCAGATAACACAACGCTATGTCTAACTTTGTTCCTTACACAGATACTAGGAAATGTGCCATATGTTCACTTGGGAAATCCTACTGTTAGGGCTGGTATGGACACATAAAAAACTGGCACTGACCACACACAAATTGCGCATTTGAGGATGAGTAATACAGGGGGAAAAAAACCAAACAAATTAGACAAAGGAAATAGAAAAATTATAATTTGAAAACCTTTTGTTATTTATTATGATAGTACTGTTGTGGTGTAGTCTAATTCTTGAAATGAATAAGTATGTCTCACAACTGGGTATACCTCTCAGTATAATTATTTTTAAGATATCTTTAACATGAATAACTTTGACTTATTGTTTAATTTCCTTAGCTCAGTATAGATTATGACTTCTCAAACCTCTCTGCAGAATTCTCCTTAATACATTAGCTGAAAGGCAATAAGGGAAATTTTATTTAAATATGACAAGGCATAGAATAGTTGCAAATAATTACATAAAATGTAAAATTTTAATTATTTCTCATGTGTTTTTCCTTCTGAATATTACACAATATTTACAACTTGCTTGGTCTGCAATAAAATTTCCAGTGCCTTCTTCTACCTCACTTGCCAGTTCTGGGCTTTTCTAAGTGTTCCTTACTTAGGGAAGTCTATGCTTAAAAATGAAGACATTACTGATTTTAGGCAAATTCAGAGGTTGAATTTAGATTGTTTGACCTTAACAACAAAGACATCCAAATTCATCCCACCTAAATGTGGATGACTAAGGAGTGCAGTTTGGAAAGCTAGCCACCTTTTTCTTCCTGTATAATTAATAGAAAGAAAGAAGAACATGTAGGAGGGGAAAAATCATGTGACCCAAAATTGCATGAGCACCCAAAAATAGATTTAATGAAGTGTTCTTGTGCTTGTCTAATTACTTTATTTAGGAGGCAGGAATATAAATCTGCGGTTTCACTTCTATTGCTAGATCTGAGAACACTTTCCAGTTCCTGCCTTAGCTGTGTTTTGACACAGTATCTGAAAAAAATCCAGGTGTGTGCATTCTCTCCCTTTTTCCAGCTCATGCTTTTTCCCCACATATAACACAGGTCTTTAGGGATCTTCACTGTTTCTAGCAAAACTCCTATTGACAGCAGATGTCACATCCAAAAAAGAAGCCTTCAAATCCAGAGAAACGGGGTTTTTCAACCACTACCCTGACCAAAGATATAATTTATATAAAGAGCTACTGAGGTAGAAATTGCATTTGGCAAATAAGAAAACCAACCAATTTTTATAATACATGTACAGATCAATTCTTCAACCTGCAAAGAGCATGATTCTATTTTGTACTAAAATAATTCATAAATGCTACTAATTTTTTTCCATTTCTGCAGAGCTGGTCAGCTTCCTATAGAAGAAATACACCTCCACAAAATAAATTTCTTGAAACCCTGGGTCAAATGATGGTCCCATAATCAGTTCTCTGCTTTCCTAGAGTTTTTAGAGTCTACTGAAATGGTTATGCATCCTAACCTTTTAGTATGAATATATACATTTGTCCATGTCCAAACATGTAATATATAATATATAAATAATATTACTAAACATATTAAGGGAGTACTATTAAGGTGGAAGAATTAGAGATAGAAAAGATCTAAGTGAGACTTCATTCCCCTGGCTAAAGGAGTAGCTCCTTTATCCAACAGGAACATCAAGTTTTCCATACACTGGTTGAAGAAGTAGAGAAGTACATGTAACACTCAAGGATACAAAAGGCTCAATATACAGCAGATGCTGCACCTTGTAGAATGTGTGGTTTAGAATAGTATATTTCAACCAATTTTACCTTCAGCTGACTTACAATCAATTGATATTTCCTTGCACCTCATTATAGTACATGAATCCTGCTTTATGCCTCATTTGCAGTTCTGGATGGTTCACCAATGAGATGTGTCTCACTAGACGAGAACTGCTGGCCTAGAACAGAGACTTGATTGATTTTTGAAACAGTGCACTGAAAACTTCATCTGCTGCAAAAGAGATTTCTGTTCTTCACTTTCATAAAAAGTGATCATTTTTCACCTTTCAAAAAACACAAAAGGTGACTTAAAATACTACTAAAAAAGTATTATGCATGATAAATAATGTAAGATACAAAAAACAGAACCTGAAAATACACTCACTAACAGTTTGCAGATACCTGTCTTTCCTCTCCATTTCAGGATGGGGTATTCAAGGCGCAAGTTAATTTCTTCAGTTTGTACTTATATCCCTTATTCTCTGAGTTATACAGAAATTTAAGCAGTCAGCAAACAAATAAATCCTATGACAGTCCAATGATGATTATCAACTACATAAATGCACCCAACAGAAATTATCCCAATATATGCACTCAGATAAAGAGATAATAATAAGATATAAGAGATAAGTTAATAACAGATAATAAGCAGTAATAAGTTTTCTTCATGAAAGATACAGTTACCACAGTTACTACATCCTTTACACAAGAGCTTTTTAGGTGAGCAGGCTGATCATAAAGTTCCTTGTTATGTAAATAAAATAACAATGACATTGATCTTGAAATCTATGGTGGTTATACATTGCAGAAATTGTCTCTCATTCACAATGAATTTGTGAGTTTAATTAATTTCAGAAATTACTTTTTTTTTTACTTGGAAAATATATTGAGATTTATTGTTGTATTTTTACTTAGATGACTGATTTGATCCTTAAAGGTCCAAACTTGTGTTGGGTGTCAATGTGTCCAGGTGATCTGTGATGGAAACAAAGACTAACATATGTGCAAACTAAAAGATAGATCATTGTCTAAATGACAGTAAGATTAAAATCAGTCTTTTCATTTAGTTTAATGGAAGCTATGACAACACATCTATGCACTGGATTGTTTATTAATTTTTGCTGCTCAGTCCACTGGTTAAAAATTTGAGCCTTCCATATCTTGGGGATGAGTTCAAAGAGACTAATTTATCTTCCTTTCCTGTCATTAGGAGATTTATGGTCTCCTGGGTTGCTCCTATATTCAGCTGATTGGAATACCAGAAGAATATTTTCCCAATGATCACACACTTCTGGAATTCATTTCCTTTGACAGTGTCATGGAGCCTGGATTTTATAAGCATTAAGGCTGTGTAAATATTTTACTTTGGAAAGATTTCCATTTAATACAGGAGTTCTATTTTAGTGGAATAAAGGCATCATTGGCCACTTGGGAAGGGAGTTAGGGTTAATTTCACAATTGGTTGTTGGAACTGTAAGGCTTCATGATACTTGGTGACATACCACAGAATAAATTTCTAAATAAGTTTCATTTTCAGACAGAAAAAAGTGCTTCTGAAAGAAGTATCTGTATGCCACATAGAGAGTGAAATTTCAAACCCTTGTTTTGAGCAAAATCTCCTGGTTTGGTTAGCTTTGCCAGGCTTAACACTGAAAACAACTGACAGCTTTTGGGAATATCTACCAAAAGGACACAAACATTTTTATATATGCTATTAATTACTTGAAGGTAAAGTAGTAAAGTAGGTGAAAATTATCAAGATCTATGTTAGTGCATCAGTCATTACTGCAATGGAATTTATCACCACCCAAAACAATTTTTTTTTGAGAAGTTGAGACACTATCAGTACTGCACTTGATATCCAAAGCTCGAGAGTTTGAGTCCCATCTACAAAATAGTCCTATCTTTTCCATTATTTAAGTGACATATCTTCCTCTTTTCCTTCTTACTCTGGTTCTCAGGGTCTTTATAATTGACATTCTAACTTTGGAAAGAATGTCTGCGTTAAAAAATCTGCCGAGTAGAAATTAAATTATACTTAATTCAATTTTACTTTATTCAGAAGATCAAATTTCTTGCTTCAAATATTGATATATATTTTGTAAATGAAAGTCAGCTCTTCAGTCTTCATTGTATGTACTTGAGACATGAGGAGCACCCAAATTATACATTGTTTTATAAGAAATGCATAACCAAGTTAAATTTGGTTTCTTTCAAGAATACATTTTTGTTCTAGACCCTGTTAATAAATGGTACAGGAAGATTAATCACTACATGTCCATTTTAGGAATAAAATGCAATTATCTCATCCTAGTGAGGAGGTGGAATTACTGAACTAACTTTTGAGTTGTCAAATTTCTTATATTCAAGGGCTGAGATTGTTGAACTAATTGTGATTCCTCTTCTAGCTTAAATATTTTTCACAGTTTTAACTGCAGCACAAAGATGCAACTGAAGCAGGTAATTTTTTGTCAGCCCAGCACCTCATGCCAGAGTCAAAAAGATTCAATTAAAATTAATCTACCTCTTCAGAAAAAAATTGGATTTGTGCACTGATTTGGAACCTTAGAATGCAATGTCCTTCTGAAACTTATCAATTTATTTGGCATTATAAAGCAAATCAGATGTTTTTTGCTTTAATCTACTTGGCCTTGCTAGGTATTTTTAAATTTTTTTTAAGTGATCATCAAGAATTCATTTAAAGTCCAGCATTTTCACAAAGTCATTACAAATGTAACCTCTTGCAGCTAAAATGCATTTCTTTCTATCACAACCTTACTGTAAGAACTCTTGCTCCTGCCATTTTCTTTTTACAAAGGAAATGGGGTTTCTGCAGCAAAGTTCATGGTTTGTCCTATTACAAGCTGCATAATAGAAACTTGCTTAGGCAGATAAATTACATCTAGGGGCCAATTCAAGCATATAATACCAGCTGACAAAACAGTGGACCAGAAATTTGGAAAATTGTGTTTGGAGCAACTTAACCTCTTGATATTCTATGAAGATGATACACTTTCTGAGGTCCCTAATAGCATTATGAGGAAGCTCAGTGCTGCAGAACCGGGCACTTGCTGATGTCATTTTCTAAAAACACCAGGGCATGATAACAGGCACAGAGCTGCACAGTGCAGGAAATCAGAACAAGCTGCATGTATACTCAGCCCACTGCATATCATATACAGATATTTCCTTGGGTTTTAGAACTCCACTTAAAGAGTCACTGTCTTCAGGTCACCTACATTTTCTACTTAACTTGAAATGACATTGTACTGCACTACTTTGCTGCAATATTCCCTTAAAATGTCTGTGGCTGTCTTTATTCTGGTTAGTAAAGAATGTAGAGAGCTCTGTTTTTTCTGAAATGAGCAAAATTAAGATCTCTCAAAGCTTGGGTGAGAAGTATCCAATTAGCTCACCACAAAACTGAGAGGACATTTAGGAATGGTTGCAGAATTATTGGTTGTAAAGTGAGGAAAAGAAGTGAACTACATCATGGTGAAAATAAAATAAGTGGCTTAGAGAAGAAAAGAAAATCTATCTTTAGGTGAAAAAAGATCATGGGTATATCTTTGAAAGCACTTTCAATGTCTAGCCAGAGTTTGGTTTTGTTCCTCACACTGGTGGAAAAGAGATCATGATAAAAATGAAGTAATAAAATAACTAACTAAATAAATAATTCTATAAGGACATTCCAGAGTACGCAAAGCGAGGAAAGGATTTGTCTCAAAGAAGGGGCAGAAAAAGAAACAGAATAATTGTGCTAAAGAAAAAGTAGAAAGAAAATCGTATTGCTTAATAATGTAACTTTGAATTATGAAAATATGGTCACCGTGGTCTTATTACATGCATTTTTGTTACATTTTTTCCTCAAATCTGACTTAATAAAATAGATTGACAGCTACTAAAATTTTTAATCTTACCATGTAAAAGATAAGTGACAACTAAATTGCAACATAGAAGTGAATTCTTTATCATTTGTGATTTCTAGACACACAAAGGAAAAGCCAAAGAACCTGGACAAGTAACAACCATGCAATCTCACTTTTTTATTTTATTTCAGTCTATATAGCTATGGTAAAAATATGAAAACAAAAAGCCATTCATTTAATTGCTTCCTGCAGATCTCAGAATTACTTGGCTGCTAGAAACAATAAACTTGACTTAGCAGACTTCTTTACTCAATGTTAGAAATTTCCCTCAGCTACGTTCCACAGATGTATCTTACTCACCCTTGCACACCATTTCTTTTAAAATATGAAATTTTAAAAAATCTTATTTATCCTTCTTAAGAGAACTTAGCCTCCAAAGAACAGAGGACAATACAACTAAAGATTATGAGCACACAGTGAACTCTAGCACTCAAGTTTATGCAAGGTCAGCAAAACTGCACTTCAAGACATGCTCAACCCAGAAAGGTATTGGCCTCATTACATTTAAAAAATAATTTATAAATGCTGCTACCCTCAATTTTTTTTATGTTCTTTTTATACAGTATCAGTTTAGTTAGAAGCAAAACTACATTTAGTGTAATAAATGTTAGCTGCAGTAAGTACTTAATAAAAATGTTCAATATTCTAATACAGATGATATCTGTGCTTACAGATTTAAGTTATTAACAGTCTTTTAGCACAGGTAAAGACATAGCTGTGCTATACAGAAATGTAACACTGCAATGGAAGGCCAAAATCCCCTTCAAAGATACCAAATATCGGAACTGAATATTCAGATTTCCCTGAGCTCAAGACTGAGAAAAATCAAATAGTAAGGGATAGTTTTCAATAAGCAGCATGCAACATATGTCAATTGAAAAAAAAATAATCAGTAACAGTAAGCAAAATAAAAACATCATGTTGTAATGGAATTATTTTTGAAAAGACTCTCTGCTGCAAACTGTGAAAATTAAATTCCCTAAAATCTACATGAGATTAGCTCACTGTGGAGAATGACTGCAGCTGAGTTAACATTGTCACTTAAAGCTGGATTAATTAAATAATTAATTAATTAATCCAGCTTTTTTGTTATGTTCTTAATTAAAACACTCTAGTGTTTCAAAAGGAACATAGCGGTTTTAGACTGTTTTTTAAGGTAGGTTAGTTCTGCTACAGTTCTAGAATTTTCCTTTTCTCTTTCACTCTTTTACAAACAGATTATCTTTATCAAAAAAAAGGATCCAAAATTGTAGCTGCCATTGGTCAGAGGCCCAATGCTACCTGATATAGGTTCTACAGATAGATAGACTCACCTTAAAATAAACATAAAAGGTATCTTTTAATAAATCATAAACAGTTAGAGGAAATAAAAGGGGAGGGAGGGAAGCAATTCACAGCTCAAAAAAACCCCACTGAAGTCACGGTGTGGCTGCACATCCTGAAAGTTGTGTCAGAGTTGACACTGCTCATGTGAGCAGGAGATCCACAAAACCAATATTAGGAGACAAAGAACTGCACAAAGAGTTTCATTTCTCAGAAAACAGACAATTCTGCAAAGGTAATGGAGAGAAAAAGCTCCACCTCTTTTTCAGAAGTTGGAAGAGAATGAATATGCTACAACCCATTGCAAACTAATAATGACAGGTAGAACCAAAGTGTACCCACTACAAGTAGTCTGGACTGTTAACAGACAATGTAAATATCATTCAGGAGCTCCTTACAGAGACCTTGCATTACAAATGATATCAAAAGCCTTACTCATCTTCATAAGCGAGTGTAGCTTAATCCTTGTCATAAGTGTCTAATTATTTCATTAAAATTTCTGCACTAAAGGATTTCTGACTTTCTTGGACCCAAGGTACTTTTCCTCAATAATTAAATACTGCACTTTCTCTGGCTCTCTTCCCATAATTTCTATTGCTTCCTCTGCCTATAGTTATTATTAATTTTTTTTTAATGTCATTTGAGATTGAGACTGCAGATAAACTTCAGTTTCTACCTGAAAACTGGAACAGCCATGAAATGCTGATCCACTCCCATAATCCTATGTGTAGATGAATTAAATAATTAAAAGAGCAGTTCTGTGAAGAAAAAAACTAATTTATTTGTTCTAAACTATTATCTCAAGAATCATAGAAAGCGTACAATGAAATGAAAGCACAAGAAACAGAAGCAAAACTACTGAGACTAGTTTTCAGATTGACATTTTATAGCTCTAAGGACTCTTAAAGTGGTAAAAAAAGCTGGAATAGGAGTAGGAAGATGAATATAAAACCTTATTTAGATACTGTTCAAATCCTGTAAAACTTAAATCTTTAGTTAATATGTTAAAAATACTGTAGGGTACCAATAAAGCCCTTTGCATCCTGTTCTAGCACCAGGGAAAGTCACTGTGAGGCCTTTGCAGTCATGCATGGAAAAGAACACTGATTCAATTTTAAACTCAACCCGCAAACTTCTTGTATGGAGTATTAGATTTATTCATTAAGTTAAAGAATATAATTATGCTTATCAACAATTGTAGGGTTTTGCTACTGTGGTGGTCAAAAATGTTTAAAAAAATCATATTTTTAATGCCTTACATAAAGAATTCTGAAAGGTTTAGAGACACTGTTTTCTGAGCATGAACAAATCTGCACACAGCTTTATCAGTGTGACTCTTGAATACCAACACAATACAAATACTGTCTCTACACAATTATTTTTATATTTTTCACTGTCTTTAAATATGTCAGCAGCTAAAAAAATAGGTAAAAAAGTTAAACTACCTCTATTCTACTTGAAAATCAGGTAAAATACTTTGCCTTCAAATATGCTTAGTCTCCACAGCTCCAACAAAAGGAGCTTTAACACATTTGGCCTAGAAATCTATCATCTCAGGTACTCAGAAATAGAAACAATCAAAACCAGAGGTTGCACTACAGTGATGTGTCATAAGTGTCGCAGCAGAAAAACAGTGATAATCTCAAGAAACGGGCAGTTTTCAGCTTTTCCAATTGACTGAATTGACTGACTTCAATGTTACACTGTCACATTTTAAATTGCAATAAACTACCATCAGTGCTGTTCTCAGTGTCAGTTGTTCACGATCCAGCAATTAAAGAAGAATCATTTTTAAAAGATATAAACATGAAACAGATGGACACACATTTTCATTTTTTAATTCATGCTGCTTTTTCATGTTTCTCATCTCACTTATGCCTGCTTTTTCCCCTCTCCTCCTTTTCTCTCTTGTTTTGGTCTCTCTTTTCCTCTCTGTTCACACCCTGACATCCCCAACTGCAGTCCCAAAAGACAGATCCTACGCTGCCAGCTCATACTGGCATTCCTCCCAAGAATGGAAGGAAAGGGACACAGGAAACCACTTTCAATGCTACTGCCATTTGGTAACACAATGGGATAAAGCCTTTACATGTGGGAAGCACACGTATACGTTTCATTCAAAGAATACATGCACAAATCCTGCATCTTCAGACCCCAGTAGCCTCTTGTTTGCATTTCTTACTCAGAATAAAATGCAGTCTCCAAGCCTCCTAAATAGTGTGGGGAAACCACCCTAAAAATCCTCTTTTTTTTTTTTTCTGAAGTAAGAGAGTTGATAGAAAATAAACCCCCAAATACATATGTATCTCTGAAAGGAGAAAACGAGGGAGAGGGAAGCAGGAGATATCTTTACTGTGTCTGCTGGCCTGGAAAATAAATACCGCTGTTGTGCAACTGCAGCTGCTCACTCTCTCAATTTGTTGTTTTCATTCTGGTTTTTATGATTTAATCTCATATCCTTACAGTTAATCTGAAAAGGGTTCAGGCAGCTTTATTTATTAGTCTCCCTTCAGATCATGAGCTTACAGATCATGATCTTTTCCTATACCAAGAACCAATTCTCTCTTTGTGACAGGGCTCACCCTCTGATAGATGTAGCAGGAATAAATTGACTCATAACACATGAAAACAAGCCTTCTCACAATATTTTCACTTTCTTTTTTTTTGTTGAATCTCATGAAAAATATCCCTGAGGAAGTTTTCCTTCCACTAATACAATGCACAAAAAATATATATTGTAAAATCTAAGTCATCATTTTCAAATTTTGAAGAGCATTTTGGATTCATAAAATACAGATTAGGGAAAATAATAATATTTTTTTTTAAAACCCTGAAAAGTTCACATCTACCTGAACTACATAACGCCATTTCAGATATATATTAATAGCTCTGTCATGGTAACCTTGCTTTGGGAAGATGCATGAGTTGCTTACTACTTTTAGAGAGCTATGTATATGTACAGAATAAAGATTTGTGAAGCAACACCGCTGGAATGTCACAAAATATTTAGTTTAAAACACTGAGTTCATATGTGGAAAATTACTGAAATGGCTTTACAATGGATCCTACTGAGAGCAAGAAAAATAATTGTTTTAAAAGCTAAGTATGGCAACACTGCATAAAGATCTAACAATTCAGGCAAAGAGAATGACAGATAAAAAAGCTTCATATCAGCATTAGGTTCCTTGTTTCCCAGACTTTAATTTTAGGATGTTGTACAAATTTTAATTGAATATTATAAACATGGGCTTGGAATGAAAAACCAACCATTTCACAAGCTGATTGCCTCCTGCAGAATGACTGAAAAAAAAGGATTATATCTGTTCAAATTATTTTCCTGCTAGAAATAAAACACATATTGTATGACAAGTAGTGTAGATCTTGGGAACAGTAGACTACATGAAAGATCTTCATGAAAATAAAATAAAATCGGACCCTTTGCCTAATCCAGAATTAACGTGAATCTGCAAATCAAAGAACTGCAGCTACAAATCTACCATCTGTGCTCAGCAGACCTCAGAATAGACCTTCTGAGTCTACGGATTACTTAAAATAATATTTTGCATTTCTTGGATTCACATAATTTTGCAGTTTTCAGGGAATCTAGTGTTACAATGTATCATCATTCATACAACCTGCATACAAGGTTAAGTCTGTGAAAACCACTACATATGATTACAGTTCAACTGTGCTTAGCTCAAAACCTCCATGTAGGATAAATTACATTAGTCTCACCTCAAACAATGTCAAATACACCATGGTCATTTAGTGAACCATACACACATGCCTGCTGCCCCTGCCTTACCCACAGGTTTACTGTATAAAAAGCAGTAAAAGCACCATAGGCCAGATTGCAAATACTGTGGTAAAGAATTTAAACTGAAAGAGGGTAAATTTAGGCTAGATATAAGGAAGAAAATCTTTACTGTGAGGGTAGTGAGGCACAGGAACAGGTTGTCCAGAAAGCTGTGGATGGCCCCATCTCTGGAAATGTTCAAGGCCATGCTGGATGGGGCTTTGAGTGGTCCAGTGGAAGGTGTCCCTGCCCATGGCAGGTGAGGTGGATCTAGATGATTTTAAGGTTGCAGTCTAAGTCATGCTATGATTATACTATATGAACTAGAAAAAAAAAGTAATGAAAAACTGTTCTGCTCTTGGTAAGTATAACTTACTTCTGAATTTTTTTTTTTTTTTACATTTTACTTTTTCTGTAATGGATCCAGCATAAGAAGCATGTTCTTGGAGAATGTGCAATCCAAAATCATCCCAGGCTTCTTCAGGCAAAAAATTACAGATCAGTCAGAGAAGATCTATAATGTCTAAATAGGCTGGGATCTATCAATTGCAAATGGGACTGTTGCTTACATCAAGGAAACAGAATACTAGTCTAATGGTTGAAACAATAAAATTTTAATGAAGAATAATACTAGTAAAGAAAACAGGAAAAAAAATATGGTCAGTACTACTCAAGGATGGAAAAACAAAAAAGCACAACCAGAAAAGACACAGCAAGGAATGAGACAGAAAGGACATTGATGATCTTGAGATTAAAGGAGTGAATGTTGCCCTTTACTCTGTGACCAGCGTGTCTCCAGATGACCAAGATAAGATATATGATACTTGATTTAAAGAACTTCTAAGCAACAATTGCTGCAACACCCATGGAAGCTACAAAAAGAGCTAAAAACCTTTCACAAAAAGAGTATGTTTTACCTTTCTATTCAAATCATAACCCAAATGTATAAAGTCTTAGCAACACCTTTCTTTTAACAAGCGGTTACTGTTTTTAACATTTTAAATCATTTTTCTGTCAAAACTAATGTCCTCAGGATGAAAAATAAGACAGAAAATCTAGTTCTCACATTGTACTTACTTCCATTATTGGGATTGTGCAAGGCAAGGAACAACCACTTCTAAATACTTGAGACTTTTTGGTCTATTTCCTTATTATTTTGGACATTTTGAACTTTTGGCCAAGTCTTTCTCAAAGAATTCTTTCATGCAGACAAATGGTCCAACATACTAGTTAGTTGCTCAATTTCTGCAGATACCTAGTTGAATTCTGGGGTAGTCTTTCTCAGAGCTGTTGATACTCTCCTCTAAAAGCCGATTTGACCAGTAAGACTTTGAATGGGCATCACGGAGGAATCTTTTTCATTAGGTCCAGAAAACACAGTCTGTGTGAGGCTCATTAGGGAATAAAATTACTCAGAAGACCCTCTATCATTCAGTAGTATATAATATATATCATATTCTAAGCATACTTGTATATGTTAATTAAGGAACATCAGTATTATTATCCAAATAAAACATGAAGAGGCTAATGACTGAAAAAGCTATCTGAACTTCAATAATTTATCAAGTAGAAGTGATCACAATCAGCAAAATAGTTCTGATTTCACGCACAAAGGCTACATTCTTCCTGTTGAAAAATATTACTTTATACTGTCCATGTTCACCATTTTACTCAGGGTAAATGTATATTACATATCTCAATTACGTATTTATGTATATATCACACTCTCCCTCCATATTTCTGCATGCATATAATATAAAAACACTTTCAGAGTTAAATTGTTGCTGCTAACAAGGGTTTGGGATTTTTTTATTATCACATTATCTATTATACCAATTTCCTGGCAAAATTAGTGGGGAAAAATGAATCACAAGAGAATCAGTCTGTCTCTCCTGCTCCCTGGTGTCAGTTTAGGGTGCCAGTTGTGTTTTTCAGAGAGTACATGTGTAACTGAGGAGCACTCAGGACAACTAAGCACTGAACCCAACAGCAAATCAGAGCAAACAGCAATAGGCAGAATAAGATAAACAAAAAAGGTTAGATTAATTACATTCAATTCGCTCTCATGTAAGACCAAAAATAGGAAATACAATATGGAGGAATACAGGACGTGAAGAAAAATGAAAACTATTTTATTTATACTAAATGTAAAAGTTACTATATATGTCTAACTTGTTTCAAGCTCGCAGAATTAATGCTGTAATAAGGTCATATCTGGGCAGCAGAGAAAAGCTGCCAGATTATACTGCTCTGGCTGCCAAATTCCAAGGCAGTTGGAGGTCTCTCGCACATGCGTGAGGATATCATTTCCATGGAAACACCTGAGCAACCGCACTCTCATCTTTCCCTTCCCACCATATTTCAAGTTCTATAGCGGTGGTTTTTATGAAAAAATTAAGTTCATTCAACGAAACCATTTTTATTTTTGTGTTCCTGCAAAACCTAGCCACTGAGGTTGAGAGTTTACTGGTGCCTTTTGGAATAATCATGTCAAGAAAAAGGGAGGGAAGTTCCTGCTCCAGTCTCTGGCTAAATCTTACTACATCAGCACTGACAGAGTTACAGTTTCAAACAACGCTAGTAACACTCACATGAACCAGGGAAGGGAAAAATATTTACACTAATGACAGTAACTAACAGCATGAAACTGAGAAACCATGAAAAGGCTCAGGTCATTAGAGAAAGATTTCACCAACCTCAATACCATGTACTGCAAGTACAACCAGATGTTTTAACTCAATAGTCTGAACAGATGCTGTCTTCCATTAATCTGCCTTTTTGAGTCCTATTTTGGATTTGCTATAAAGTTAGTGACCACAAAATAAATATGGTAACATTCTGCACTGCACAATGACTGCAATTTGACAAAGTTGCAAGCACATGGACAAACTATCACACTGCGACTGTCACGTCCCACATTTTTTCAGTGAGAAGGAATGAAGAGCACACGCTGGCTATGACCATCTGAAACCAACAAAAGACTTTTCAGTGCTGCTTCAAAATGCCCAGTAGTATTTTATAGGCTACAGAATAAAAATAAGACAAAATTTTAAAAGATAAAATAAAATTCGTACATAAAATCATCAGATCCTACCAGGATAATCATTAAATACTTTCTTACCTGTCTGATGTGTCACTTGGATGCTTTACTGTTGAACCATTCTTGATTGAGTCTTGTCTTGTGAGCCCTTGAGATCTGTTTTTGTCCAAAGGTTGCGTGGATATGTCACCTGACGGGCCTTGGTACTGCGGGTGCTCCTGCAGTTTTGCTTTTTTCTCTTGAGGTGCTTCCTCGTTCCTCAGAGCTCTAACTCCTTCTTGGTCCGGCTGCTGTGGTGCGTGTGATCCGCTGTTATAGAACCAGGCTCCCGACTTTGTGAGGATTTCTTGTTGTTTTCGGCACAAGTTACATACCCACATTACCTGTTCAGACATATTTAAATGTAAAATCCGTTAGCTTGTAAACACTGTATACAACATTTTCAGCAAGCACACATCAACTGACTGACCATTTCCAAAGGTAGAAAGACCACAGTTTTAATTCTATTAAAATTACAGTATCTTAGCTACAATATAATAAAATATGTCTGTATGACCTCAGAGTAACTAGTTTTGGAAAAAAAATACAAACAAAAATACTTTTAGTCTTTTTTTTTTTCATTATTTGTAATACAAGAAAAAACAACAGATAGTAGCAATATAAATGAAAAGGTTCTAATACTGAGGTTCCAACGGTAATAAATGTAAGCTTTGAAAATTAACACTATAATTTGAGGATGACAGAAAAAATGAATTAAAAAATCATTAAACTTTTAATCCATTTTAATTCTCTCACTAAGAGTAAGAAACTTTCGAAAAGGTCATCTGCTGTTGCAAACAAGTAATTTTATAATTCTCCAAAAATGCTCTGCTAGTTTTCTTCCATGGTGGTCTATATCAGATGCTTACTTGAAGATGCTGACTTCAAGAAGTGACTTCATTTTCATAGGAATTCTAAATTAAAGACATTTTATAACTAAAATAACACAACGTATAAGGTGGTGTTTCTCTCCACTTCACACCCACAATTTAGTTTTTACTATATGCTTACTAAATTATTAAAATTATTACAGCTTCCCAGTTGTGTGATCTTGCATACAGTAATGAGCTTTATTTTAGTATTCTAAAATGTACTTCTTTGCAAAGCTTTTGAATCTGATCACCTTAGGCACATGGCAGTTCAGAAAATCAACAACACCAACTATCTGTAAGTTAATTTCATAATAACATTCAGTTATTATGTTATATGAGAATAAATCAGAATGCAGTGAATCAAATACAACACACCAGTCATGAACACATTGGACCATTCAAACTCATTATTGTGTTACCCTAAAATTTGAATTGTAGATAGTATTAATTCACTGCAAGTTTCCTCCTTCACTCTTTAATCTTCCTTTTTTTTTAAGCCTTAGCTTCCTTTTCTTTTTCTTCCCTTTATATATTTTTGTCCAAGTTCAAAATTGTACCAGTTTTACTACATATTCCTTGAATGTCTACACTCAGCCTTCAATCTAATTATCATGTCTCCAGTTCTAATCCTACAGCAAGCTGCCTTTTTTTCAATGTTTTAGAGTACAGGACATGTTCATCACTCTTTTAAATGCATCCAGCTCCATGGAACCACATGGAAGATGTGGTTTCTACGTCCACAATACATCTAGCTCAGTCCTCCAGAAAAGGTTTCAGAAGTTGCAATCTGTATCTTGCTTTCCTTCTCCAGGCTGTTATCTAACAGATAATTTGGGCCATGGTCTCTAGTCAAGTCTCACATAAATTCTTTCAACAAGAGCCTCATGTAGAAGGTTATTCTGATGCAAGGTTCAGACTCAAACTAAAGTCATCAGCTGCCTCATTCACAAACTGTAGGGGCAGGAAAAGGAGACATCACTTGCCTGTTTAATGGTGGTGGTATGCCCCATCCTAGTAAACTTCCTTCTTATCTTTTTATAGGGCTGTTATCATTTATGAGAACTCATGTCTGCTTACATCAACAGGACAGAACAAACCACCAAAGCACAGAGGGCAAAAAAGAGACTCCAAGAAGCAGCTTGCTCTCTAAGGCATATTTGATGTCCTTAGAAGACATTAAAAGGACTAAACTGTGTAAGCTTCAGGCCTGGACATCATTCAAATACAAATTTAAGAACAGGTCTGTTTCACCTTTGCTAATTAAATTAGAAAGTACATGAGAAAGCAGCAAAGTGAAATTTCAGAACCCAAGACAGAAGTATTTTAGCCCTCTTTAATCAATAGCAATTAAAAGGCTTTAATATTTCTGCGAGGTCTGTACACAACTGAAAGTTGTTCTAAACTTTCCATGTATGTGTCAGAGGAATTAAAGGACCAGATGTGATACAATAATGTAAGTATACAAATATATAACAACTTGAACAACGACGAGATAAAATCCCCCAAAGTTCTCGTTTGGTATTTTCACTTCTTTCAGTAGATGTTAAAATATTACAAAAACTAGATACTACAGCCAAAACACTTGGGCAACTTTCTCCTTGGCTGACAGTCATAATTTTGTCCCCAGAGAATGAACTCCAGGATGACCAGTATTATTCTCTTGTATCCAACAGGATAAGAGTTCTCTCTGAATTAATATTATTTCCTATCACCTCCTCTAAAACTAGAATCAGGAAGACCTATCCTGATTCCTGAAAAGTTTATTTAGGATATTTCAGATTGAAAAAAACAAACACATGGCTTTTAAAATGCATAGATGTATGAATTTTGCAGATTTTTTTTTTCTACTTTTCTAGGAGCATTTAATGATAATTACAGGTCACACTTCTGAGGAAGCCTTATTTCCAACATCACTTCAACATGCAGGATTTCATAGTGTTGCCCATAACATAATTTTAGCTTCAAATAATCACACACAGTGAGAAGAATGGGAACTGTCACATAGGCAGAAACGTTAGTGCTTTCAGTGAGCACAAAAATTACAAGCCCTCAAATAGTACTGGGCAAAACTGCCTTCCCCATCTTATTGCAGCATGTAGAAGCATTCTCACAGTTTAGAAAATACTGGTAATTTATAGTGCAGACCTCTCAATCGAATGACAGACACACTTGTAAGATGGTGCCATAAGAGCACAGACGGGAAGGTGGCATGTTCCTGGACAGGATTTCTCCTCCTGCCCCCAGGTGCCTGGGACACAGAGCTCAGCAGCTCACACACATGCAGAGCAGGTCTGTCCCTGCCAGCTCCCTGCCAGGACACAGCGATTGCTGGCACTGTGACAGCAGCACTGCAGAGAAGCAAAGACCACGCGAGTGGACTGCATGCTCAATACATGCATTTTGACAAACCTGGGAGGAAAAAACATAGAATTTTCCCTTCTAAAACAGAAATAAAAAAGGACTAACTCCTTACATCAGAAATCTGCACTCCAGGGTAGGCACACTGTCTACTACACACATTTGCAACTCTCCTAACCACCCTCCTAAAAACAGTCATGAGCACATTTTGTACACAAAAATCAGTGTTGCAATTTGTGGGTGTCAATCCTCCAAACAAGAACACTGCCAATTTGAAAAGGAAAATATGGGGGAAAATGTCCTCTCCAACGTTACGTACTAGTTCAGAACTAGAATCTCAGGTGCTAGTGGCACTGGATCGGGATGTTCTTTTCCACAGGAAAGGCTGAAACTCCACCTAGTGCATACAAGAGGCATTGCTGAAGTTCAGTCCAACTTCTCATGGCTGAAAAGAATGCACTAAACATACCTGACATTTTCACATTACCCCTTATATCCATTTTTTCAAAGAATAGTTTCTTCTTTTTTTAATATACAACACTGAAAAGCAGTATTCCAAATTTGGATTAGACAGATTTACCTTAAACCTTCCATCTGCTTTCCATTCTCAAAGGTTAGTTCTATACAGTGAACATTTTTGAACTAACTCAAAAATGAGTTAGAACAAAAAAGTTCTAACTCATTTTTGTTTTCTTCACTATTTTTGGCGAGATTATTCATAATATGCTCACACTTCTAACACTGCCCAGCAGCTTTCATCACATATTATTAGCACTTATTATTACATGGGCCCATAAAACAAATTCTGCAAAACCTACAGTAATCAGCCATTTCACATGTACATATCATAAATAAATAAGGCACAAAAAATAACTTCTCTGTATTGTCCTAAAAAAGATACTAAAATTTTTTGTTCTTAGATAAAATTCTTCAAAACACATTTGACATAACACTTCAACTTCAACAAATGGGAAATATATTTATCAAGAAGTTACATCTGCAGATATTTCAAACAAAAACAAAACACAATTTAATAAAAGGATACAGTATGACATTCATTTTAGTATTTTCAGATAGATCATGTGAAAAGACAGCTACCTTAAAAAACACCATTCACTGTTCCTGTAAGTACAGTTATAGATGGTCTAGCCCTAAATCCTGAGAAGAAAATGGAAACCTTATTTTAATTAATATTAGATTAAAAGGTTCAGTATATTTGATTATGCATAAGTTTGAGTTTGATAGCTTTGACTCTACAACCTAAGAATTAATTACACCAAATCCTCATCAGCCTTTAGAATATTACTCCGAATTATAGGTTTGCTGAGGTGAAAAACTGTAGTGCAAGACTTCCATAGTATTTCACCAAATCTATTAGAGTTCACCTGCCTGGGAGAAGCACCTAATACATATTTATAGCAGAGGGACAGTCAAACCATGGACAGCACCAAGACCTGCTGCACACTTCTACTTCTTCTTGCTCATTCTCTCTCATGCTGTTCTCTGGTGCCACTTCTTATACCCTTGATGCTACACCTGTTTCACCTGTGTGCCCTTTTGTGATGGGTCAGTACACCTCAGCATTCCCTCTCTCATCACCTTCAATACCAGACACCTGTCTGACACAGCTGTAGCCTATTGGGGATGAGGCTTGCCCACAGCCCCACTCCCAATTACCACAAGCTGTGTGCCTACAACATCCATTAGCATTATATTAACTGCTGCGCTTGCTGCTAGTAGTCTTAAGCAAATTTCATATGTTTTTGTTGGTTTTTTGGCTCTCGTATTTCAGTAGAATACAATTCTTTAAAAATTATACAAGGTAACAAGACTACAGCACTGAAAGGAGGGAGGAGACAGAAGGAAGAGTTGAAAAACTCTGCTTGGGTCATGAAGGTAAGTAATCATGATTATAAACACATTACTGCTAGTCCTTTTTTCTTTTTTTTTTTTTGTTTCCCCTAATTTGTCACTGGTACAAAACTCCATTACATCATGGAGCAGTGCAATGTTTGAAGCCACCCTGCACTAAGGAAATTTCTTCAGGGATGTACATCTCTCCGTTAGTCACTATGTTGATGACAGGTTCCCAGAGTCATTAGGGTTGAAAGGGACCTCTGGACATTATCCAGTCCAATCCCTCTGCCAAGGCAGGGTCATCTGGAGCAGGTGACACAGGAACATGTCCAGGTGGGTTTGGAATGTCTCCAGAGAGGGAGCAACATCCCTGGGCAGCCTGTTCCAGTGCTCTGCCACCCTCAATGTTAATAAGTTCTTCCTCACGTTGAGGTGGAACTTCATGTATTTTAGTTTGTGGCCATTGCTCCTTGTCCTGTCACTGGGCACCTCCCAAAAGAGTGGGTGCCACACGCCAATGTGGAATAGACACCACCAAGCCAGCACTGCCACTAAGTAACGTGAGTCACCTTCCTCTGTGCAGCCACGGAAACTGCAATTTACTGTAGCAAATCTGTCCATCTTCAGGGAATATAGAACCAATAGGGGTCAATGGTCTCTTCCTTACCTCTAGTCCCTGCTTCTGCTGATCTTTCCTCATTTTGCCTATTTGAAATGTAACATTGTTTCCAAGGAACTATAATTTTAATAAGTGAGGGTCCTGGGTTTGTGACTGTGAGGATCCCTTTGAACATCACCTCCCCAGAAAATGAGATGAAACTGTTTTTCTGGTTATTGGGTTGTTTTCAGAATACATTAAGATCTCCCAAAATTTTCCAGTAAAATAACATTATTAGTTGTCCCTCTCAGAAGTAAAACTTTTAGTACCTTATTTATTATTTAGAATTCAACCTTCCTCAAATCAGACTAGAAGACTTCTAGAAGTTAGCTAAAACATAAAATCTTATCTACTTGGTTCTATACACTACCAAAACATGTCTCATGTTTGCATTAAAAAAACAGTAGTTCCCTTTTGGCCTCCCCATCTGAAGTCTAGGTTCTCTCTTACAGCCAAGAGTACTGATTTCCACTACTGGTGAGAAAAAAATTCTGCTGTTTTCTACAACGCTTTTCCTTTAAAAATTTCTGGGTTGACATTCCTTTTTAATGGAAGTGTCTGTGGACTATATATAGCATGTGCTATCCATAGCCAACATTCATATTTTTGGAAAACACAGAGGCTTTTGCAATGTCTGTAGGATTTCTCTATAGAGACATAATTCTAGAGGTTTGGGTCCAGAATACAGATGCATCTTTTGCAGCTGCTGAGATCTATTTTAAAGACACAAAATCATTCTTTTGGAGTTATTGCAATAAATCGTTATGCTCATACATTGTAAGCAGCAGAGTCGGGTTATAACTTCAATGAAACAGAAATTCTTCCATTTCATTTTACTGTTCTGACTGTACAGACAAGTCCCCTTTTCATTTCCTTCTGTTATATTAACGCATTTAGTCAGTGAAGTACATTACACAAGCAAAGTTAATCTCTGAATTTGTGACTTTTTTATAAAAAGTTGATAAAGATTACCTGTTTTTTCAATATTTTGCTATGCCACTAGTCTGTGCTATGGTACTGACTTTCATGTTACAATCAATTTGACTGAATGTCAAAACTGCTATACTACTTATTTGTCTTGTATCTGTAGTGACAAACAGATATCTATACCCCAAAATTGTATTAAATATCACAAGAATTCCAATACCAGCTAAGAAAAGTGGGAAAGTTTATAATACTGGTATGAGACAAACACCTTTACATATATTTTAAGGGATATGTGTATTTGTACTACAAAAGTTCCTTGTACTGGGGGAGTGATTATACTTGCTCTTGACTTTGTAGTGAATGGATACATCATGTATGAAAAGTTATAATGGCCACAAACAACCAAGTCAGAGTGAAATAAGCATATCACTTCTTGTGCATTCATGTGATACAGTATCTATTTACATGATAATATCTTTCAAGCAAAAGAGAAAATTATGTGACTACAATTTTTAAAAGGTACACTCTTTTGTACTAATGGTGACCTTACCCTAATGGACAGTGTACCTCTTTTGTACCACTCTTTTACTGTCCTTCAGATATATACTAGAAAATTTGCTCATACATTTTTTCAACCCCTCTACATGCACAGTAGGACTAGAAACTGTTAGACAGAACTCTAATCTAGCTGGGTTAATATAAGCCAAAGCACATCCTTCCTGAAATATATTGTATAAAATGAAGAAGTTAATGTATAAAGTATCTGATATTCTTCAAGATCTGTAAAATCAATAATTTGGGTTTTTTCATTATGGCACAGGCACAACTCAAAACTGTTCAGTCCATGCCAATGAAGACAGTGCATAATTCCTACATAGTGCCATATTGACCATACTTAGCTCCTTCATGAGCTTTCATGATTTCATGAAGAACTAGAATGGTGTAGAGTCTTACAGTGAGAAAATGGCCATTGTGACATCAGGTGTGCTTTGGACATAGCTCAAACTGGCAGTATTATGTCTCAACAAATACAGCTGCACTGCTTCCAAAATGGAATTCATAAACCTACATAGTACTCCAGAGGGCCATGAAGGTTTATTAAATAAGTGCATTGGGTTTGGCATGAAATAAACCTCTGCTCTAAGTGCACAGAGTTTACAACATCGTTCACAAAGGATGTCTTTAACCTTGGAAATTTGAACATTTACTTAATATACTGAGAATGTACAACTGACCAAGCTACATATTTACCCAACTTTTAGATTTTAACAGTCTCAGAAAACTAAAAGAACTGAGGACACAGTTCCTGCAGTTTTCTTAGGCAACTTAAGGTCATTAAGTATACTGGGTAGGAAGAAGCCCTCATGGATTGCTTCCAGTTGCTTGCTGTTTCAAAGAAAATAATTTTTTAAAAAATTTCATGATATAATAAACTTTCTTAAAATTAACTATAAAAAATGAGCCCAAAATCTGCCAAAATGCTTTTCCAAGTTGTACAGCTATGATGGAAAGAATGCCTTTCCAGTGCTCACATATTCCAAACTAGTTTATTGCTATTTATTCTTGTACAGTATTGTCATTAAGTGTAAAAAGCTCCTTTCTCTCCTCACTTTGTTTGCTGCCTGATGTTTTTATAGTGACCAATCACATACCCTCTCTGCTTTCATTTTTCAAGACCAAATAGATTTTGCTCTTTGAGACCATGCCTATACTAGCAAGACATAACCCTGTCACAGAGCCAGGTGCTGGGCCAGGATTGCCTGCTAATTCTTGTGCTTCCTGGCACAGTCAGGCCTTTGCTAACCAGCATCTCCCAGACAATGCCAGCACACAGTGTAGGAGAGCAGCATGGAGCAAAAACTGCTCCTAATAAGCAGCTTGGACTCAGTTATGCTGCTATGGAAAGCAGAATTCAGGATTGCTGATCAAGACTGAGCCACACAGGAGTTCCTGGGCTGTAGCTCAAAGAAGAAAGCCTTATTAGTTCTTAAATTCCTGATTTTACACTTAGTGATATTTTATTGCACTCATTTTCACTACGGGAGTTCAGAAGGTCATCTGGTTCTCTATTGTGCAGTATCCCATTGCTCCCCTGTGCTGACAAGTATCCAACTTCGTGTAACCAATGTATTTAATTACAGCTTTCTTGTTCTCTATGCCAAAGCCACTAGTGAAAATATTAAAGGTCTTCCCCAGTACTAAGGCTTGAGGAACTCGTCTACAAAGTTGATTACCGCTTCCCCCTCTATTTCTTTATTCAATTAATCCTCTTTGTTTCAGTTTAACCAGTAATTTCTGTTGGTCTTCTATAATTTAAGCTTTTGCAAAGAAGTTAGGTTTTTTTTACACTAACCCTTAGCCTGCACAAAACAAGTTACTTAACTCCTAAGTCCAATTGTTTTTGCCTATTTGTTCCCTTAATTCCTCAAAAAAGAATTCTCTCTGTAAAGACTGTTGCTAAAGCAACTTTGCTCATGAAATAGAAATTTGTGACGGAGAAAAGATAAATTTTTGGTAAAAAATGCAAATAGGCAATTATGGTTGCAATAAGGAAATCAAGTAGGCATTAGAATTACTATTTTTCAAAATTTTTCTAGCAAAGTGAATGACATTAACAGCTTTTACATAAATATTGAATGTCTGAAAATATTACGGGTTCTTTAACAATAAAACATTATTACAGTATTTTCTTAAATATTTTAATACTAATTAATTATTATGAGCTACTATTATACTAAATATTTGTTTTCCACCAAATTTGAGACATAAGAAACAATCCAAATGACACTTAGAAGTTGTTTTATTTTACCAAGACTTTTACTCTCAAAGGCAATGTTAAATAATATTCAAGTATCATAAAGTGATTTCATTTTGACACTTTTGTTTCCTAAAATTCTCAATTAGATGCTATTTATGCCTCTTTGCGTTCAAAAATCTGTACTAATGTCACAGCTTCATTAAGGGACCAGCTAATAAAAAATAACAAATTATCTACAGCCCAGAGGTGCTGAGCATATTCATTAATTAACACTTGTAAACTGTCTGAAGATGAATGGCACTAAGCGCTCACAAGTTATTTATAAATATAAGACACAATATCAACATCAAGAAGGGACCAAAAGGGAGGAAATGTGACAGGACCACAATAAGCCTGGGGTCTGTATGCAGATGGCACTAAATTGAATTCAATAGAATTACACCATTTACATCATCTGCATCATCATTCATTACTGACATTGTCCAAGAAAAATGAAAGATCCAACTCTAATGAAATGTAACATAATGGTAATAGAAAAATTGAGATGCTTATCATGTAGTTACTGCTGTACTGAATCCCACATAAACATTCTTCAACTTTACATGAACTTGCTGCCTGGGCTCTAGCAATGTAGTCACAGCAGCACAGCTCTCAGACAATGTAAAACATAAAGAATCATAGAATATGTTGAGTTGGAAGTGATCCATGAGGAGCACGGACTCCAACTCCCTGCTCCTCAAAGGACTGCCTACAACTGAACCATACCACTATGAGCATTATGCAGATGCTCCTGGAACAGGCCTGGTGCCATGTCCAAGGCAATCTCTGGGGAGATTGCTTCACTGAATAACCACCCTCTGGGGGGAGAACCTTCTCTTGATGTCCAATCTGAAGCTCCCCAGCCCACCTCCCCATGCCTGTGAGGAAGCCTTAGGCTGCAATGAGGCCACCCCTCAGCCTTCTCTTCTCCAACCAGGAAAAGCCAAGCGACCTCAGCCACTACTCGTAAGTCTTGCCCTTGAGAATTTTCACCACTTTAACCTCCTTCCCCTGGACTCACTCTAATGGTCTGATGTCCTTTGTACAGTGTGGTGCCCCAAACTGCACAGAGCACTCAGTGAGGCCACACCAGCTCATGGTGTGGTGGGACAATCACCTCCCTCCACCATTCTCACCAGGCTATCCAGCCTGGAAACCTACACTGAGCTGCATGCAACAACAGCTGCACATCTTATGCCTTCAATAGGTGCAGCCACAGTTAACCTTGACAGAATAGAAAGAAAATCTAACTTTTCAAAAAAATTATATGCATGTCAGTATGTTTGTTTCATGAATTTCAAAATAGAATAGACTAAAGGGTAAAAAAGCAACAGACTTAGTGACACCTTACACAGTCAGGTATATATGCCTAGCAATATGCTGGAGAGAACAATTATATTTAAAAAAAGGAAAAAAGGAACAATGAAATAAAGCTCTTTTTTCTTTTCTTTTTAGTCCAATGTCAGATAGACCCCTCTGTTATGAGCAAATATGGCAAACTGCCTATACTTCCATAATTATTTCTTACTTTAAAATAGCTACAAATTCCACATATACAAGTCCTTCTGCTACTTCAGCAATGGCAGCTAGGCGAATGCTTCCCCTTCTTTGCTAGTATAAATTAGCAGGCTTTGGAAGTATTAGTGAGAATTATCACCTTCCCTAAATTTAGTTCTGTTTCAAATGCACTCAGATAATTGTATCTACAGTTTAATGACCACTTCCTGCTTAATAATTCTTTTGTATCATTCCCTCTTGCAGGAAAAGTTAAATATATCATGATAGAACTCTTCATGCACATATTCTGTGTATGTGAACTGATAGGCCAAAGCAGTCATACTTTTAAAAGTCCTTCATGTTCTTCCAAACTCTTAATATGAGAATCCAGATGAAGCAAGAACAGCAAAAAAGTCATGGACAAAGTGTCTTGAAGAACATCAGTCACTGAATTTCCCTTCAAAAAAGAACGCACACTACAGTTTCAATTTGCAGCTAACAAGTAGTAGACTTTTCAAAGAATATTACTGAATTATAAAAATAATTTTGTCCTGAAACACTTGCATCAGTATTTGAAGCTTTCACAAGAATAAAAGAGTTTCTAGAAGTATATCCTGGAAACTATGTCTGTGCCTCAGAAAGGACATAGAATTTGCCTAAAAAAAACATGTAGTTTTTTCCTAAATAGGGATTTTTTTCTAAATAGGCTGTGCAGCTTTACATTCCAACTCACAGCTGGAAGCTCCTATCAATTTACCCTGTTAAACCACTGAATCTTACTATTGATCCATCTCCATGTGGCTTCTGCTTGTCCCTTCATTTTTTCAATATTCACTACAGACAATGTTGAAGGAAGCAAGTCAGCTCTGTGAAGACACCACATGTAGCCTATATAAATGGGCTAGACTAAATTTTTGGGGTTTAGAAAGGAAAAGTGGTTAAAGAGGCACTTTAGTTGAGATTAAATCCTGACACAATGGTTTCTTTATGAAAGAAATTTAATCTCCTCAGAAGGTCAAGTTATATGTGCTTTAATTCTCAGTTCTGGACCAGACCTAACGCACATTTAAGTCCATGGAAAGTGAAGATGGTTGTCTGCTTCTCTCTGATAAAGCCCTCCTTTTCTTCCCTCACTGCTAAGTTGTAACTGGTGGCACGTTCTCCTTTGAGTAAGGGCCTGGCACAGCAGGCAGCCATTCCGTGGGCTTGGGGCATCAACAAACCCTCACCTATGACAGTATCAGAATCCATTCAAAAGAATAAATATATCTATAGCATTTTTTTAAGCTTGTGGTACAACAAAATTACAGAAGTCTAACATTCTAGGATCATAGCTATTCTATTTCAAAGCCTTTTATAAATAGCCAGTTAAGATAAGCAGATGAATAAGCTATAAAACAAAACCAACCATATTAATCTTGAAGGACTCTGGAAACATAAATTATGACCAAAAAAAATCTTTTGAAAGATGGTCAATATTAATAAAGCACTTTCTCTTGAATAAAATATAGCTTTTTAGACATTTTTAATGAGTACTTGAGATTGGTGTCTGAATCTATAGGCTACATTTTGAACTAATTTTCACTTTTTGCTATACAACAATGTTAAGAACAATGTAAACAATTATGCTCTCCCAAGTTACTGAGGTCAGACATTCCCTACACAGAAAGTTTTCTTTGGCGTTCACAATGATGTCAATAAAAAATAGAAGTCAAACGATTAGATAAAACTAAAACATAATTTGAAGGCAAGTAGGAGGAATTTGCTTCACACCTACAGACCAAAACCAATTTGTTAAAAAATATATAATCATCATGGTGTTATAACCTAAAAATTAGCTAATACTGAATGCAAAGACACTAGGCAATTGCACACATTGGGAGAAATAGGCATTTGAACCCTATTTTCAATGTAGAGGTTAAACTATCCTAATCTCTTAGAAAGAGCCCATACTTGGTCTACCTAAAACGGTAAGAAATCCAAATTGTTAACAGCAATAAATATCATCTTTCATAATCACATGACCAAGTATCTGAGAGCAAGAACACCTTAATTAAACAGGTCATGACTCTGGAGTTATGTAGCAATTACACTGAAACTGAAAGATGAACAGGTTAAATGAACACTAGTGATTAACACTGACCAACTTTAAATGTTTAAAGATAAATGGGAAGTACATGTATACATAGTAAAAAAATTACTCAGATTCCCACTTAAATTAATAAAGATACATCTGGATTCTATCAGTATTAAAACACTGTAGGGATTTATTTTGTGAAAGCATATTATCCCCCGTATCAAACAGAAATCCTTTTAATATCTATTTGGTTTACAAACCATTGGTATTTTATTTCTTGCAGATCTAAAATACTAAAAAGGGCTTGTGAACTACATGAAACTAATTCTCAAAAAGCCACAAACAGTAACACACACAAATTGACCGAAATTGAATTAGCTACCTGAAATCCAGGCTTTTCCGTAGATCTTCTTGATGCTGAATGACGGCATCTTTATAATAATTCAAACCAAGGAAGTTTTAATTTTTGAATACCCTATTTATAGTTCATAGGTGACATCTTGTTTAAACATAGGATTTTTCACATTTATTTAAATTTTTCCTTGAATGCACTGAAGTTCAACATCTGCTAAAACTGTCTACATAAGTGCACTCATACTAAGCTGAATAACTGTCTTGTCTATGCATATAATATTTCATATATCATGAAATATATATTATATATTTCATATGTCAGATGCTGGCCATGCAAATTCCTTTTTTCACACAGCAGATCAGATATTAACTCAGATGCAAGGCCTTTTTCATTTAATTCCTCAACCTACCACTAAACTGTTCCTTGAAGGCACTAGCTAAATAAAGCTCTAAGTAAACAGTTGAGGGGGGAAAAACACCTTGGGAGCTTTGCCACTTTACTCTATTACTAGCAATGTCTTCATTATTTATATATATAGGCACTGGTTTCCAGCCACTGAAGCTGAATCTAGATAATTAAACATTTATACCATCCCCTGCTGTGCCATAATGTCTAACTGTGTCCAAAGAGTCCTAGGTGTGCTGTTACACACCTGGGACTGAAATGAGGAATTTGCTGAGCTACCTTTGATAAAGGTCTACACCTGGAACTTAATAGCACATGGTAATGTTTCTGAATATTGCAACAGGTGGCAAATAAAACTTACTGCTCAAGAACTGTTTCATCTTCTGGTTCCAGAATTGCTATTGGTA
This sequence comes from Leptocoma aspasia, assembly GCA_013399835.1. Lineage (NCBI taxonomy): Eukaryota > Metazoa > Chordata > Aves > Passeriformes > Nectariniidae > Leptocoma > Leptocoma aspasia. The sequence continues at coordinate 227,075 of VXAX01005164.1, forward strand.
ATTGCTCTTGCTCTATTAATTTGAACAAAAGTGAAAATTTATTGATGTACTATAGTTTTTATATTATTGTTATAGCAATGTTTCCATACATGTTTTAAAACAGTATTATTTTAGGATAGCTTGAAGAAAAATTTCAATGGAAATTAATCTATTTTGGAAAAATTGAAGTTAAAAGATAAATTTCTAGTGCTATCAGGATGGGGAAAATAGTTAGCAAAACAAAAACTGGTCACTCTAATTTTACCAGACTCTCTCTAAATCACCTCTAGTGCTTTTCAGAAATTCAGTCCATCTAAAACCAAACCATCTAATTTTTGTACTGTAAAATTACACCATCATAGTATATATGTAAAGGACAAGGTTTATAGGAAGGACTAGTGTCTTTCACACTGACTGCTGTGGGTGAAAAAAATTATACAAGCTTTTAGGCATATAAACCCTTGCTCATCTAATACAGAAGTACAAATATGACTGGAAAAAGAATTTCAGACTCACTTTCATAGTCAGTTTTTCTGTACTTTCTTCTGTTCTTAAGCAAGAAACATATCTGAGTGTGTTCTTTAAGTATGGAGCATAGATAACAAAAGAAAAGTCTCCTTTCATGGATCTAGAACCCCATGTAGCCATTGGATTGAAATAGCTAAGACCATTTTGAAGCTCCATCATGTGAAGAAGTTGTTTAATTTTTATTTTCCAATTAAATTTCAAGCAGAAGCTGGAAAAGGAGATTGGCGGTTCCCAGGAAGGCATTTCCCTTTCCTTGAACATTGTGGAGGGTAAGCCAATGATATGTGCATGAGAAAAAAGGCTAATGAGCATTGCAGTAAGACAAAAAAAGAAAGAAAAAAAAAAAGAAAATAAAAAATTAAATCCCCCAACATCTCCAACAACTCAAAGACGTTACTATAAAGTTGGACTATAGACTACAATGTAGTGTAATCTCCCTGTTCTTTGACTGTGATGATCAACCAACAGTGTATTTTGGTATGACAGTAAGGCCCTAAAAGTTAGCAACACGAGATCCAATTTAGAGAAAACATTTGTATGCCAATTTAACCATTAGTAGGAGGTATTTACTATGTATAGTCTTCATCAGGATTTCAGGCAAGTTTAAGCCTGCTACTTGCAGATTTAAAAACCTATGTATAATGATTACATTCTATCATGTCACATCATGACAGTCTTGAAAACATTGAAAAGAAAGCTGGATAACATATTTCGAGTAGAGGACACGACTTGATTGCAGGATAATTTTGACAGGCAAAAGGAGAACCTAGTATTGAAATATGTTTGGCAATCCAGTTTCGACCAAGAAGTTTGTTCACCTTCTGCTACTGGAGGTGCTTTCTGTTAGTGATCAAGGAAACAAGAGTGCAGTCTGAATGCAGTAAGATAAAGGAGAGCAACTTAGACAAATGGATATCTGAGAAACAGGATCAGAGAACAGGCTCGGACAAGTGGCCCAAGTGGATTCAGGAAGATCTAAGTTGCCAACTCTCTGAATGACTTTTAGAGATCCCAATCTGAAAGACAATACTCAAGAGCTGAGGAAAATCATTAAGCTTCCCACAGCAAAGAGGTATCTCATAAAACAATCCTATATAATACCTGGTACAGGAGGCTTTTGTCAGAGGTTTTCTAAGTATAGGAAATATTCTATAGTTTTTGTGAGTCTCTTTCTAAAAAAGGGACTTTTTCCAAATTTCAGGGATCTGGAAATTAACATATTTCTTTGTTAAAATAGACACACAGAGCACACACAGGCCATGAAAATCTTAATGAGACCCTGAGTGTGCTTCTTCATAAGACAAAAAATCAGGTTGAGTCAAATGTCAAGAACAGGGTAAGAGTTTCCCCAAACAGATATTTTCCAATAGCAAGAAGGCAGAGTTAGGAGAAGCAACCTATGGCTTCTACAAATATTTCTCACATTTGTTCAATTCCAGATGAGAAAGTTTTCAGGTGCTGTGGAGGTACAGACCTACAGTACTGGTGGCTTAGAAATAATACAGAACTTGGTAGGGCCCAAGACCTCTTCAGAATGGCAGAAGTAAAATGAGGAAAACTTTGTCTCTTTTTGAACACTGAAATTTTCACAAAAAATGACCGAAAACATTATCAACACCTACGTCTCTCCTGACTGGAATAACAATGTTGATTACGTTGGAACAGGTGAAGAAAAACTAGGGAATAGAAAGTTTTAACTGCAGTAAGATAAAGGGAGGGAGAATAATGCCCTATGATAATTGCTTTTTATCTTTTCTACTGTAATTTTATATAGAATTGTTTTAGGAAAAACAATTTCTTAGGACTGGTGGAGATTTCAGAATAGATTTTTAAATACAAGCTATTTGTCCGTGTCTTAAGTATTTCAAAATTAATAATATTAGAAAGGTAGAAGACTTACTTCAAAGAAGGTGCCAAATATTTTATTTCCTCTCACAGGAAAAAAAGACAGAACAAAAAGCAAGTTCCCTTGCATTCCTCCTCAGGTTTATCCTGTACAAAATTATAAACATTTTTGGTGAAGGCTTTGATCTGTAGCAGTTTAGAACAGATTCTCTAAAAAAAAGTTCCTGAATCTACTGGAAGAGATGAATGAACCAAAAAAGTATCAGAAGCTCTGAGGGCCATGCCACTGCTGATTTCATGTCACTACAAAACTTGTCACTTGAAAACAAACACTTAACAAATATGAACCAATGTATCTAAACCTCAAATGTCCCTAACGAAACACTCCACTGGAATTGTATCAGCTTTAAAAAGCCAGACAATGACCAGCAAAGTGAAGGAACCACATTTTTTCCTGTCAGCTCTTTCCAGAAACATATTAGGTTGCTCACTTATTTGTTGTCTCTAAAGTATCAGTGGTTACTTTAAATTCATGGTCTCCAAGCAAAGGTACAAAGTCTATAATTTCATTTAAATTCAGGATAAAATTCAGTAAAAATTTAGAAATTCTACTACTTTTTCGTTTCCTACTATTTAAAATGAAAATATATTTTTGTCCAAACTGTATTGCACTTCCTAGCTCCTCATCAGTTTAATCACACTTTCCATTATTTTCAGTGATATAGTCACAAAATTTCACTATTCTAACTGATGATGTTGCTCATTTCAATGAAGTTAGTTGCTTAGGAATGTAATTGTCAAAATCTAAGTAAAAGGGAGATGATCCTGTGTATCTTTTTTTTAAAATCAACTTAATTTTTATCAGCCTTAATTGATTCTGGTTTCTCAAAGAAATCTCTACCTCATAGTCACATTTTGACTGAAAATTAGTGAGAGAAATGCAGGAAATCTTTTAAAATGTACCCTTGCTTTTTAAAGAAAAAACATCCAGAAGTTGAAAAAAAGTCACACAATTTTTCAATTTTACAACATCACCTGTTTCCTTCTCAGATACGATCTAAATCTTTAAATTAAATTATTCCTTTCTGGCACACTGGGGTCTCATTTTTGTAAAAGTACTTCTTTATACATCTGACTAATGGACTGAGACATTCATGATTCATTCCCATGTTCTGTGTGGGAAGAGACACAGAGAGCTGTAAACTTTGAAGTAGTATTAATATCATAGAACCATGGAATGGTTTGGGATGGAATGGAGCTTTGAAGCTCATCTAGTCCAACCCCCCTGCCACGGGCAGGAATATCTTCAACTTGATGGGGTTGCTCAGAATGCCACTCATCACCTCTCTCCCCAGCCTGCTCCAGCATTTTACCTCCCACACTGTAAAAACCTTCTCTCCTATCTAACACAAACCAACCCTCCTTCAGCTGAAAACCATATTCCCCTCTTCCTATTGCAGCAAGCCCTGCTAAAAATGTTTGTCCTCATCCTCCTTGTAGGACCCCTTTAGGTGCTGGAAGGCTGCTATAAGGTCCTCCCAGAGTCTTGTCTAGGGATTGTTCAGCCTGGAGAATTGTCTCAGCCTTCCCTCATAGGAGAGGTGCTCTGATTCCTCTGATCATCTTGGTGGCCTCCTCTGGACTCACCCCAAGGTCCATGTCCTTCCTGTGCTGAGGACCCCAGAGCTGGATGCAGCACTCCAGGTAGGGTGTCACAAGTGGAACAGAAGGACGTGTAGTACGTTCCCTTCAGTGCATGTTTAATGGTACAACACTAAAACACAGTAAGGATCCACGTCTAACTCCATTCCCCACTACCATTAATAGCACCAGTAAACTGCTGTATGGTTGTCCCAATTATTCAACTCCATGTGCAGTCCCAGCTTTTCCCTGCAATCTTAATCTTTATCAAAAGATGTAACAAGACTTCTACAGGGGACACACTAAAATATGTTTCTAACTCTTTACAGACCTGATGTTTTGAATAACATCTCATTTTCCAATGCTGTTTTTTCAATTGGGTCAACAAACCATCAACAGTCACGAAGTATCTATAGATTTATCTGGGAGCATTTTCTATTGAACTTGACGTTCTATGGTTACAAAATACAGAATAGGCCTCCTAAGAAACACTGGAATCCAGACCTTCTACACTAACACTGGAAAATGAAGGATAAAAAACAACATTAAGGCTTCACTAGTGTGTTAATCTACTGGTAAATGCTGTAACATACAAAAAAATACTGTTTATATCGAAGGTGTCTATTTTGATAGTATCTGCATTCAATACACCAGGGCTTTTAACCTTACAGTCAGTACTAAATATAAAGAAAAATATGACTGTGTTCTTTCTTCACAATGTTTATAGTTGAGAAAAAGTTGACTTAATACATTCATTGTTTTTTCTGCCTTCATAACTTCTAAAACATCTATTTCAAAATCAGCAGAAACAGACATTACATAAAGCAACTTGAGCCACTCTCCTTATTCATGGAAAACTCTAACTAGTTGATTAGCTAGGGAAATTCCTGTCCTTTTCCTCCTTAACATATGTACATGGTAAAACTAGATAATAATATAACCTTATTACTGTGACCTCCTTCACACATTTTTTAAAATTTTATTTTCCAGGTGAATTTAGTATTTGACATGGCTCCAACATAGATGGTATCACAGACATCAGTTGTTGGACTGACTGTGGGAATAAATACTGTTAGCATGCATCAATTACTTGCAAGATTATACAGAAAAGGTACATTCTACATGGAGAAAATTGTTCCTTTTTTCATCTGCTTTTTGTATTCAACAGCTACTTCTGTATTCTACAAACTGCTGTTAATTCACAGCTTTGGAACTTTCACAGCCTTTTAACTGTGAAAAGCTCTGATGATGTAGGCCAAAAGAAAGCTGTGTACCCTCTGACAGACTGGGGCACCAGTAGATGGCCCACCTCAAATGTCACTTGCCTGCTACTAAAGATAGGTCCTAAATGGTAGCAACAGCACATGGCTTACAACTTCTGTGTGAAGCAAAGTATTTATGAATCATATGTACAAGTCAAATGTGAGCCTTGGCACTTCTATCAGGAAGAAAAAATTAAATTTTATTATAGAAAAAGGCATTCTCTGTATACATTGACTAAAAGTTCACTAACATTAAAGAATTTCTTTACTCCATCTCAAACAGGAACTTATTTGCCAAGCATTACTGGGAAAATTGATTGCTTTTGTAATTTTAGTTCTTTAGAATACAGCAGAGAGTTTGATGGAAGAACAGATGTACACTATCTCATGTACTTTTCTCAATTCTGTTACTTAAAAAAAAATTACACTAATTTGGTAAAATACTGAAACATATCCAGGCTTATTCCCAAATTCAGCTTTATACTATCATTTTAAACCTTGCTAAAATAAAAGATTCAAATATTTACTGTATGTGTAATATTATCAAGACAAATAGAATGTCAGTGACATGCATAATGTTTAACATTATTTCAACATTATGTTGAAAACAATATGTGCACTATATTTTAGGAAAGCCTACAAATCAGTTTGGAAAATAATTTATATTGGTGGACAACTCTATGACATTGCTGGCATATTCCTAAACGTTTAGGATAGATATGTTTTCTTAATATTTACTGGTATCTAATTGTATTGTCATTGACAATCAGAACTGAACTACCATGCCAAAAAAAATTACAATCTAAAATGTTGAGAGCATACATATCAGTGATACAGAGTGGAAAAATCATTACGATCACTTTATGCCACTTCTACAAGAATACAAATGAATTTTATCACAGAAACACCTATGACACAAATGACATTTGACTTTTTTAAGCTGTGCACATATATTGCAAAAGCAAAGGAAAGGCAGGGGCATGCTCACAAAAGCTGCAAACAGAGAGAAATATCATGCACACTGTTCACAACAACTCACAGGTTAGTAGTAAGCTATTTGAAAAACAGTTAAGCCTTTTATGCCAAGCATTGCTTTCATTTTAATGACAGTAATTCCCCTCGACTTCAGTAGGAATTACACCTGTGTAAATGAGAGCAAATGTAGGGCAGGAAATAAGTCTACCATAAAAGAAAAGAACTTAAAACAGAAAAAAGGCTCTAACCACTTTGTCCTCCTGGAGTTCATATCCACGAAAGCAAGAAAGAAAGGACAGGGAAAAAAAAAACCACAAATAAGGAAAGAGTCACATCCATTTTGAAAGCAAGTACTAGAATTTTTTAGTAAGATAAATAAATATCAAAGGAAGTAATATATATCTCTCTTATTTTCCCTAGTGGCGAAGGAAATATAGTGAAAACTAAGTAATTTTAGTAATTTTCATGATCTTTTCATGAGTGAAATTAAGACTATCTTATAATAAAAAAAAACTGTACAAAAAATCCTCAAAGGGAACTATTTTCATAAAAATAATTTGGGAGTCATGCCTGAATTATCTTCACAAACAAATGGGTCATCTCATCAAAAGGATGCAGCATTTGGCTCATACCATGGACCCCAGTGCTGCAAATGATTAGCATTCATCAATGCTTTGCACTTGCAAACAGTTCAGTGAAATTAAGAATGTTTGTTTACTACAAACAAATAGAAGGTATTCAAATGGCAAAATTGCCTGTTAGCTACTCAAGAGATTTTTAAAATCCTGGAGTTATAAAGCACAAGGAGACAGAGTTTGTCACAGGTTTTACTGCATGTCATGCCAGGTCTATAACACATATACTTTCTTTTTCATAGCCATCAATATTAAATACAAACATTCCTATTGGTTATTTTCCTTGAAGAAATTGGTTTTTTAGCTGTCTAAAATTGTAAATGGAATAATACTTTAGAAAAAAAAATTCAAAATATTTTCAGTCAAAAATATTCCCTCTTTTAGTGAATGAAGAATGATGATTTTTAGCTGGTATTTTAATTTCACATGCCAATAAAGAGACTAAATCTAGGCACTTGGTTAAGCATTGGCTGCACTGGGAATACAACTGCTTACCAAAAAGGGTGACAATTAATTTTATAGATTTGTTGTTTCAATACTTGTATGACATGTAATTTTATAACACATAGCTCTTATAGAAGCTTAGGTTCCCTCCAATCCTAAAGTTACAAACAATCAGGAGAGAATACAGCAGAGGCCAAACAAGACAGTCAGGCAATAAAACACACAATATACAAGGAGAAGCTCAGGGAGACAGGCTTGTTTAGCCTAAAGAAGGCTGGGACAGGGAAGGATGTGGGAAGACAGGAACTACTTGCATCCCTCAACTATTTAAGGTTTAGCTATAGGAAACACAAAGACAGAATTTTCTTGAAAAGATGCACAGGTAATAAACAAAATGCAACAATTAAGGGATTGTATTGTATGTAAAAAAAAAAGAAAATCACAAGAGTTGTTAATCACTGCAAGAGGTTGTCCAGTGGAGTTAGGGATTCATTCTCCAAAGAGATTTTTACAATTCAGTTGAACAAGGTCCTAAAAAACCTCATCTGACTTTGAAGTTAATCCTGCACAGAGCAGGAGATTGGTCTGGAGAAACCTCCACGGGTCCTATCTGACCCAATTTATTCTATGATCCTATGTTCAGTGGCAAAAAATTTAAGTGTTTTAAAGATGCTATGGGTTTTAGTGGTATTCTCAGTTATACAAATAGTAAATAGCATAGGAAGCTATCTAAATCACAGGACATCCATGCATTATCACTCTGTGTGCAGAGACATTTTTCTGCTCATACCAGATGGTCTCACACTTTCCTAGCATGGTTTCCTGTCCCATTGGAGTGAGAAAGAAAGTAGTGTTCAGAGACATTTTATATGGGAACATCTACAGCCTTGACTTCTCACCCTCACCTCTGAAGGAATACACTCTACTATCCAAGAGAATTATAATCCATGAGCATAATTCAAAATACTATCATTCATACTTTGATCATAACAGTAACCAAGACTTAATTCACACAATCAACCTATGTTGAATAATGTCCAGGATGAAGAATCTCTTTTCAGAAACAAGCTACAAAATATAAAGATATGTGAAGTTGAAGACATGCCATCACACTTTACCAAACACCTATGACTGCCTCCAGCCTCTCAGCTTCCTCCACACACACTGTCAAACATTCTTGAGTGCACAGCAACACACTGCAAGCAATGACATGATTGACAATATGAAAGACAGCCTAGTCGGGGATTTCAATAGCAAAGACATTAGAGAAATTATTCAATTCAGTTTTCAAAGAATACTGGTATTTGTCCTGTTCCACATGAAAATGCAGGTATATTTCAACAGTGGTTTTAAGGAAAGAGGCCTTATCTCCATGAGTATTCAGACACACAGATGTTAGCAAAATTAGTGGAATTCCATCCTGTACTCAAAAGTAGAACGAGTCAGTATTTATCCCTTATCCTTTTTTAGTAAGATCTGTTACAAGGTCAATCTGGCATCTGACTGCATGAGCCAAAGCTACTCTTCAAGACCGTATTTTTCTCACTTGAATTGCCTCAAATTATGAGTGGGTAAAATTGTGAGTTCTTTATTGTATCAGGATCATAACATCCTCTAAGGTTTATGAAAGCTTTAAAGTAGTGAAGAGTTCAAACATGTAGCCTCTGTTGAAATTGAGACCATCATTTGCTGTTTATTGAGATCAAAACAGCTATCAAATATAAGTAGTTTCAAAAAAAAATTAATAACAAATAATTTGTACAGTTGTCATTTGAAGGGACTGATCATATCCACATAGCTTGTATTAAAATCACAGGAGTTTTTTAACAATCAAGAGAGTCCAAAGAATCAATATAGATATGTAGATTATGAATGTCACTTCTGCTAGGTATTAGTTAGCAAGTAAAGTTTACAGACTGGAAAGGAGCAATATCTCCTGGTTCAAAATGGTAGTTGTGTAAGGTATTAACTCTTAGCATGAAATGCAACAATTTGAAGAAGTGTTTTGCTGAAGGGTTATGCTGGGGCAGCACTACTTCTGTACTGTAGAAGCAGGGTCAACAGCTCAGCCAGGGCCAGGAGAAGGCAGAAAGGGAGGCATGAGCCAGGTGATGCTCCCACCTGCATCCCACAGCATGCACCCAAGGGGAACCCAAGGATAGGGCCCAGGGTCAACAAAGAATCCAGGTCTCCAGCAAGGTCCATGGTGATGAGGCAGAGCTGAGGCAATCCAGGAAGCCAAGCCTACAGATTGGGCTCAGCGAGGGACCCGCCCAGGCAGCTGCATGGCTGAGGCAGGGACCAAGGCTGAGCACTGAGCAGCTCCCAGGCAAAGGACTGCAGCTCCCAAGGGAGCTTATTGCAAATCATCCTCACACAGCTCTTTCCCCAAGGCTGATCCCAGGTGTGCCACATCAGAGAAGCCAAACTCCACCAGGAAAGGAGTGGGGAAAGCTACTAAGGACCATGAAGTACACAGAACTGTAGCCCTGATAAGTTTGGGTATAACTTTCAAAAGAATAAAGAGATTGATCACCTCAAATAAAACAGGGGGCATTGATCATTTCTAAATGATCATTGTTTAGAGATATCTTAACAATCATAGATGTTCCTATGGCATTAGCATTGGTCCAATATAATCAGGACCAGTTTTAAGATTGAAAGTCTTCAACACATCTGATAATACAAATTCCATTCTATCCATGGGGAGACTGAGATGTCAAATTCATCCTAATGAGAAGCATAACTTTTACACTCTCCAATTGTGAATTTACAACTTCTGAATAAGAAGTGGAATGTCTTTGAAATAATTTACTGCTGACTTTTTTTTCAGAGATACTTGCTCTCCACAGAGATGAATACAGCTGCAGATTATCAGTTTTTACAGGTGTTACATGGATTAAACTGAAAAGGAAAACCACACAAACTGTTTAGAGGAATACATTCCTCATGTTTGCAGTGTTATGTGTCTTTTGTAGAGAAATGCAAAGTCAAACCACATCTCCTAAAGACCAACTTACTTGTATGCAATAACAAATCATGGAGTTTATTCCAGATCCTAGTGACTTAGAAAACCTGATTGTGACAGACTAATTCTTTGGTGCTTGCTAATTCTCAACAGAATGAAAAGGATTATGCATTACCACAAGTATGCTACAATTTTGTGTTGTAACCCCATAAAGATGATCACATTTCAAGTCCTGCAGTTAGAATCATTCAGCAAAGGGAACTTGACAGCTTTTTTCAAAATCAAACAACCCCAGGGAAATAATCAGAATGAAAAGCTTGCACTGAACCAGGGGAACTCAGAGGAGTTCCCTATTTACACCTTACGTGTTTTCCATGTTGTTTTTGGGTCCTATAAAACAACTGAAAATCTCTTGCTTTTGTTCTTCAAAGACAAAGAAAGAAGGATGTTTCAGTGGCTCCAAGTCATAGTAAGTTGCCAAATACCCTGAAAGAAGGTATTCAGCATGCATTAAGTTAACTTTCCAGGCAAGCATTTTTTCCTTTCTGCACAAAGGAAGGTTGTGCAGAAAGGAAAAGGTTGGTTTGGTGAACTGGCAATCTGAGGTGCCAAAATTTATATTCACTGCACACAATGTTGTATCAATCTGGAGGCTGTATTTTTCAACAATTTAGCATTTAGATTTCTCATCTGCATAAACCTTATTCTTCTGTCTACTGGCTCATTCAATGTATATTTCCCTATATAAATTAGTATGTAATTAAAAAAAAGAACAGGAGTATATTTTATATATCAGTGGTACTCTTACTACTAAGAACAATTACTGCTTGCTCCCACAAGATTTACTATTTCAGTTTTAATCAATCTGAAACTGTTCATAAACCTAAAAGATGACTGTTCAAGGTTTTTTACTCCCTTGAAATTTAAGCCCCCGTTTAGCTAAATACACCATTCACCAAGATAATAAATTGTACAGAAGCAGAAGTGCCATCATTTTTATTTGTTTGAGCTAGAAGGAACTCCCACATAATGATATTTTTTGTACAGCTGAACTGAATTCTAATGCCTATATATTTAAGGCACTTTAATGAAATTGAAAAAGGAATAAATCGTCCAAACATTTTGAGAATCCTAATCTAATGCTCTGACAACAGCCAAAGCATTTCCACTCCCTGCTCCTATTCATGGCCATGAACCTTGTGAGCAGTAGTCAGCCTTGAGACCTTTGAAAGAGGAGTATTCTTTGCAATTCTCCATCATCTGAGGTGCATGCTGCTAATACTGGTCTGTACTAAACAATTTAGGAGCAGAATCTGGAGTAAAAGGCAGGAGTTCAGTTTGAAACTTGATATTATGAAGATCTCAAACAGACCCACCAAAGAACATTTCAGACAGTGTATCACCTTACATAAGGTCCAAAGCAGACATACATATATACATATATACATATATATACATATACATAGTGTCAAAAAAATGTCTACAAAGACCAAAAAAAGCAATTTAAAATAGGAAGTTATTAGAAGTCATCCTTTAAGAAACTGAAGTTGTATTCAAAAAAGGAGATAAGAATGAATTCTGGTAGACCAAAATAGTTTTAATAAGATAATCAGTGTAGGCATAAAGCAGGAGACAAATATGAGACTGCCACAGTCTTTCTGAATTAGGCCTTTTTTCTTCATAGTCACAGTGATTAGGAAGGTATTTACTCTAGAATATTATTTTATGCAGAATAAACTGGAGGACACACTTTGAACTGATACTGCAGAAAGAGAAGCTATAAAGTGAGTCAACAAAAAAAATAACATATTTTTTAAATTAAATGATAGTGTAAAGCATCTCCAGTCTAAAATAATTATTAACTGTAATACAGTCTTTCATTGACAAAAAGTACAAAAGTTGGCAAAAATACCAAGATATTTTTAAGGAATTTCAACATTATATCAATTGAAGAATAGACAAATGAGTCTGACATCCACATTGGACAGATTTTTAGAAACTCCAATACACAATAAAATTAGCAAGCATATGAATAAATTATGATAAAATGTGGAGAAGTCAGAATGGCTTTAGTAGTGGGAATTCACATCTGTTACACGTACTAGAATTCTTTCAAGTAGTCACAGAGAAAGTGAGAAAATGGGATTTATTCCTACTGCTCAGTTGAGATTACAGGCTTTTAAAGAATCTCAGCTGCCAAGGAATAGGAATAAATTCATCCAGGAGAAAACTTAATTAATGAAAGGACAAGAAGAAAAATCAGGAATAAATGAACAGGGTTTTTTTAAGAGAAAGTTTTCACCAGCAAAGCTTCACAGGAGATCAGTCTAGAGATACTCTGTTCACCCCATTCATAAATTATCTAGAATAAGAATGAATGAGGTGCAGGAAAGGCTCAACTAAATTAGCAAAAGTAATAGAAAAACATGCCAGCTGAGAAGGGCTGCAGAACAATCTCAGACTGAATGGAGAAGTCGACTTACTGAAAAACAGATTTGGGTTAGACAGTAAGAAAAGTCATCTGTGGTGAGCATGGTGAAGCTGTGGAATTACCTAGGACTCTATGGAAGAATCTCATTGGAAATCTGTCAAGAGAGCTCAGACGTATATCTGTCAAATTCAGATGCTCTATCTCAAGGAGAATCTAAATTGTGTTTCAGAATGTGTCATTAGGAAATGAAGCATTCTTCCTAATGCTACGTTTCTAAGGATGTAGGCATAATGACTCAAATATCTGTCCTAATTGGTTTTTATAATCAGATGAAATGAATACAGAAATTATCTCTCTTATTACTAGCAACATGACTTAGTCAGTTATAAAAAAAAAAAGAACAAAACATGTAAACCTACTGAAGGCAGCATTTTTAAGTTACCTTAATGAAAACAAAGGCAATTTGACACATTTACACATAATTTCAGTTACTTTAATCATCAGGAACTATTATTACATTTTTATACTTTTTATTATTTTATACTTTGTTAAGCAAAAACTTCAGTCTGTTATTTAAACCCACTTTTCAATCTTAGGCCAAGAAATACATAATATGCATACTATTGTCTCTTACCTTACAAAAGATAATATTTACCAATTGCATGGTATTTGCAATGAACATATTACTGAGAAAAAAATGCTTATGGAAATAAATTATATTAAAATATATTACACGAATAAACATGAAAATAATAAAATATTGTATTGTTTACAAAATACATATTTTCACAAAAGACTAGCATAATACTTTTTGAATATTGCCATATGTCTTCTACAAGTATCTGTCAGAATCTGAGAAAGATTCTATGTATCAGATCTGAACTTTTTATCTAAAATGTTGAGTAAAATTATCTCAGAAGAGTTTTCTGTGATTACATCAATTGTGCTGAATTTTTTACTCCATCCTTCATCTTTTTTAAGAATTCAGGTTGCTGGTTTACCTCTTGTTATACAATAAATACCAGCATATACAGAACAATATATGTTAGTCCATTTAGTTCTTTTCAAGAAATAGGTTAACATTTGCATGTGTATGCACATATAAATATGCATAATATGTGTGAATATGTACAATAGATAATAAATATTTTAAATCACAATATTATATTATATATAATGTTCTAACATTAATTTTACAATAATCTTGTACAGAAGAGCCTAGGCAAGCAGGAAAGAAACAAATCCTTGCCCTACTTTGTAATAATCAAGGTCTCAATATTAGCATCACTAGATAACTAGATATACTCCTGTTTCTCAAATAGAGACTCATCCTCCAATCAAAGAAATGTACTTGCATGAGTTTGTTAGTCAAAAAATGGTATGTATTAACTTAAAATCCATTATCACAAATTCATATGCAATTGGACATTACATGAAATGAGGACAGATATCTTAAAAGCCCCTGAAGTAGACATCATTGTCTCCTAAAAGGAAAGCTGTTTCAGTAGTTATGTGATCTGGATTCATAAGCAATGAGCAGGAGACACTGAGTTTAGGAGAAGGCTGCTGTTAAACTCTCACCACTCCGTACCTTATTTGACCGCAGAGACACTCTTCCTCCGCAGCGCGCACAGAATTTAGTTTGGCAATATGAACAGTTATGGCCACAGCCATCTGCAAATTTTGTTTTGTGGCAGATGCCACAGGTTGGGGCATCACCCTTCTGCTCCTGGTGCTGCTGTGATTCTTCACCCATCTTCTTCACCTGCTCCTTATACATCTCAAACTGCTGATGTAATTTTCTGCAGAAGAGAAGAGATCATTAGATGTTTAATTTTGCCTACAAATCACAGTCACTAAATGTGAATGTAATAATTTTTACAAATCAGAGAGAAATACTGTAGTAAAGCAAATATATTTAATTTATGATGCTCCAGAAGTGTTACATTCAATAATTATTTCTTTTTCATTATAACTAAACTCTAGGAGGAAGCTCAACATTGATAACATTGAGCTCACAGTCCAGCTGTTACAAAGAGATGTAACTTTGCTTTAGGATGGGACCAGATGTTTGCTACAACTACAACAGCTGGAAACACAGGATAAGTGATCCAAGAGCCCATGGTGCTAAACAATAAACTGGCTAAGAGGAGGAAAAAAAAATCTTTAAAGTGTACTTCTACCTAATTCCACCAGACGGTGGAATTTTCAGTCACTGGGTTTAAGCCCATAATAAGTTACCTCATCTTAACAAGTTATTATAAATCATTTAAGCCATTCATATCAAACTGTCATGTCATGTAAAATGTAAAGTAGAAGACAGCCTTAGGTGTAAAATCCAGGAAAATTTGCTTAAGACACACACATGCATTTACCATCCATTTCCAGAACCAGAAACAAATGCAGTCAGTGGCCATGAGAGTACAGAACTGCAATGTTAATTCACCATGTTAATCCATCCATATTTCTGAGTCCACAATCATCAAATCTCAATACATGATAATGGGAAGTATCTCATGGTGACCAAATGTGCAGACACACTTAATGCTCTATAATGGTAGTTTTTTCCCAAGGCCCTATTTCTAAAGGTAAATGATGTAATGGGAAATTTAATTTTCATTATAAATAGCCATAATATTTTAGCTTTTGCAGATTCTGAAAAAGATGGGAAGGGTGACATTGCATATCACAAGATTTTCAAACCCATTGAGGAAAAAAAAGAACTTTGACTTCTCTGGTTTTTTTTGTCATTGTGATTTGAAGGGGTCTGAACAGTGATATTTAAATTCTTAGCATGGAATTCAACTTGCTTAATTTTTCAATAGAGACTGTAAAGTTTAGTAAATTACAACTTATTAATCTATTTTAGGCAGATTTTTAGTTCCTTGAATAAGTTCATGCAAAACCCAAAAAATTAAGCATTTTTTATGAAACATTAAGAAGGTGACATAAGACAAAAAAAAATAAAACTGCAAAAGGCATTTATTTTTCCTTAGAATTATTCTTCTTGAGAAGCTTGAGATTAAGTTAATAAAAAACACACATGAATCATAAGATAGAAGAAAAAATAACCTCTTAGAAAACAACTAAATCCAGGAGACCAACTTCCTTAAGCATATCATTTATATAGATCACATAAAATTACTGATGCAAAACTCTTTCATCAGAATTTTCAGAGGCGTCTACCAAAACAAATTTTACACAAGTCAGTTAAAAATTAACTCAAGCAGATATTTACAATGGTTATTCACACATATGGCAAGAATTGTTGGGATTTACTTTGCTTTTCAGGGAAACTCCCCTAAGAATGTACTTTTCATTAGAGCACAGAGGAAGTGTAGGAGCAGGCAGGCAGCTCCCTCTCTCCAGCAGGAAAGACAGGAGGCTGGAGTCATGCCTCTCCTCTGCACGTACCTGCTGCCTGAGCTCCCAGCTGCCACTGACCCTTTCCCAGGAAGAGGGAAAGAGGGCTGTTGGGATGGATGAAAGTATGACAAGAGAGTCTCACAGATATGTGTGCTTGGCAGAAAGATTTTTGAATGTAGAAACTGAGAAAGGAATAGAGATGGAAGCAAGTTTTGATATAGAGGAATAACAAAGGTCCAAAGGAACTGCTGAGCCAGTTTTACTGGGTAACTAAGAAGGCAAAGGGTATGTTAGTTAAGAAAGGTTTTATGACTTAGAGCAAAGGATAAGCCCACCTCAAATAGAAGATGTTTTTACCAAGCAGAAAAATACAAGAAGTAAATAGACATCTTGATGTTGTAAGTAGAAAAAAGGTCTCAGAATTTTCCACTGCAAGAAAACTGAAAAACCACTTCTGGCTTAAACTGTAACATACTAACCCTTTGTGACTGGAGAATAATAACATGAATATTGTAATGTTAGTAGTTAGGATAGGCTATAGATAATAGTAAAGGTATTGATTGGTTGTTATGTATTAAGATGTTCAGTAAAGAAAAGTATATAATGTATTGTAACCAGAACTAAGACGACTTCAGACTCCTGACTTGGGACTTCAGGCTTGCCTACAGCTTGTGCTGATAGCTGTAGGCTGGGCTCTGTTACCCACGGCCCGTGATCGCTGTCGGGATACAATAAACAGCATTTTAAAGAGCCGTCTGGAGTCCCGCATCTCCCTTTAGGCTCTTACTGAGGGCGACTTTATTTGCTTATGAGTCATTTTTCTGTGTACCTGCTCTTGTCACTTCAAGACCAATGCTGAGTCCACGGGCTGTCCTCAGGCCCAGCAGGGTGGACTCCCAACAGCAGTGGCTCCCTTTTCCCTTGCTTCCAGCCCTTTCCAGCTGCACCAGCCTGCACCTCCTGGCCTGCAGCAGAGCAGGGAGAGGGGCTCGTCTGAGACCTCTGGGAGGGATGGGAGTGCTGGCTTTGCCCTAAAACCCATTTGGGCACTCAGGAGTAAGGGGCTTCCTCTGCCTTCTCCCTGCTTCAAAAGAGCTCCCTGTTGAGTGGTCTTTGTTGAATGGGGCAGGACACGAGTTACTAATAAGCAAGAGCTGAATGAAGTTGAAAAAAAAATTTGGAAGTCTGGAAACCTGGCACATTTCAGCGTTTTACACTGACAACACTATATAATTGGTAGTTGGTAGTCTGGCCTGTTTCCACCAATAACACATGTAATCTCTGAGACCTTGCCTGCCTTTTAATTTTGCTTAACACTGCATTCTTCATTGAAAGCATATTATCTATGCTGAACTCCAAGTTTATTTTTAGGCTGCATTCAGTTTTGTGGCTTCCTTATAATCTACAGCTTTTGTTTGTATGATTACTTGCTTACCAGTCTCACTGATGCATAAAAAGCACAGGGCTTTTGCCAAACCTTAAGCCTCATGTACTGAAATAATTTCACTTGTGCTTCCTCTTGGGCACAAGAATCTATGTAAAGGTCATAACTTTTCCTTTAAAGTATAAACTTTCCAAGGTTATATAGAGTAGCTTTCCAAAATTCTTGTTCTAATAGGAAACACATCATCTGCCAAAATTGTTCATTACTACATCTTTTTCGGTTTTGAGAAAAATATTACATGTGTTGATAGCTGTCAGAAAAAATTAAACAGAGAAGACAAGAATCTATGAAGTATTCAGTTAGACACAATTATAAGTTCTATTTACTAAACAGAACCACCTGAGATGAATATGCATACTCAAAACAAAATAAAGAGTATTCATTTTAGGAAGTTCATTTTTAAAATTTTGATCTCTTTGTAGATAATTTTTATCATCTAGACTGCACAGGTTTAAGCCAAAATTTAAGCTAAAAACACACAGCAATAATTAGGTGCTTAGAATAGCACAGTAGCTGAAACATACTTAGCAAAAACTTTATAATGTATACTTTTCAGAAAACATAATGCAAAATAAAATTCCATTTTGTTCAAGCTGTCTGCAGTCATCTTTCCACTGAGAACATTGTTGCCTGAGGGGCTCAGGAACTCACTTACTAGGGAAATTAAAGTAACCAGTACCAAGGCAAACTTCAGAGCCTGAAACCAAACTCCAGCATCCCAAGACTACAATTTCCAGTCCCCATATCCAGTGAGTTACTCTGTTAATGCAAGAGGTCAAGAGCCATCCATGAGTCATAGAATAGTTTATGTTGGAATAGACTTTTAAGATCATTGAGTCCAACTGTTAACCCAGCACTACCAAGGTCACTGCTGATCTATGTCCCCAAATGCCACATGCACACATCTTTTAAATACATCCAGGGACAGTGACTCAAACACTTCCCTGAGCAGCCTGCTCCAATGCTTGAAAACTCTTTCCACGAAGAATTTTTTCTTAATATCCAATCTAAACCACGCCTGGTGCAACTAGAGGCCATTTCCTCTCATCTAATCACTGGCTACCTGAGAGAAGAGCCACACATGGCTGCACCCTCCTTTCAGGTAGCTGTGCAGAGCAATAAGGTCCCTCCTGAGCTTCTTTTTCTCCAGGCTAAACAACCCCAGTGCCCTCAGCTGCTCCTCATGGGACTCCAGACCCTTCACCAAATTCATTGCACACACTTCACCACCTCAACGTCTTTCTAGTAGTGAAAAAATGGGTTCTGTACAGGAGTTGTATTTCTGGCCAAAATTCTATTCACAATGACAAGCCTTATTTTTATACATGATGGGAACTCTTTTTGTTTACAAATCCAGATAATTATATTAAATCATAATTAACAGCTCACTTAAGTAGAAAACTCAGCAATGCATATCCATGACCCTTATATATGTGTATTTTGGAAATGGCCTTTATAGCACATGCCATCTATCTGTACTGATGCAAAGTCTCACTCCTTTACTACATTTTTTTCAAAAATACAAGTATGTACTTTTACAACTGCTATAAATTTTAGAGGAAAAGGGAAAGCTGGCATGAGTTTACACAAACACCTAATGATAATAAAAATTTCATTTGGGAAACTGGTAATTAGGTTGTGTTCTTGTGAGAATTACTTCCCTGAGTTACACTTGTATCTGCTGAAAGTTACAGTGGTGAAGTTCATGAGGCTTATATGACTAGGCAAGCTTTTTTTTTTTAAAGAACATATCCCAGATAACTTCACAGAGGACTTCTCAGTGTGAAAAACAACTGTTTGTAAGAATTTGGATTGCTCTGCCAGCGTCAGGGTATAGTTCCTATTGGAATACTTGCTTTGTTCTGGAATGGAGTTAATTTAATTCTGCTTTTCCTGATTGCCCACATCTTTCCAGAAATGAAAAATTCAGTTTCAGTCAAAAAGCAGCAAACTATGAGTCTCTCCTGATCCACGCCAAAGGCAAGTAAGAAAAGCAAGTTTATTATTGACATTTTATTATTGTACAGAAGTTTTAATTTTCTCCTCCCCTCCAGATATGTCCCTAAAACTTCCAGCATTTTACCAAAACTAAAAAAAAATTACTGACAAGAAGCTCTGAAACTATACCTGCCTCCCAAAAGTTCACATACATGCTTCTGAAATTTCTAAACCTGCTAAAAATCTACCATTAGAAGGGCAACTGTCAAGAAAGAATCCAGGATGTTTAGGCCAGATGTAAGTGTGGAAGCCACTTCTCATTTCCCAGCTACACTTCTCTCAAAGTTTTATTACAGATGTAGCACTTGCCTCATTTTGTATTCCCAGGCATGGAGCACGGATGTGGCTTTAATCCAAGCTTCAAAAAGGGTTTGTTCACTTTCAGTTCTGCCAAGTCCATTCATTTAACAATTTTTCTGCTGGTGGCAATGGCTGTTTGGTAGCATATGACATTCTTCCCTGTACTGCACTCTTGAAGGTCCTGCTTTTACAATAGTGCCAGCTAACCTGTCACTGCATGCACCCACTTCCTAATGGATACTACTCATATATATAACCCCATGGGTTGGGAAACAGCAGGCTGAACAGCAGTTCTGCTGATAAGAACTCCTGGAAAATAGGGTGGAAACCAGGCCATGAGCTAGTGGTGTGGGTGCTTGCTTCACAAACTAGACAAATTATGTATGGGTCCATATTAGCAAGAGTATGAGCAGCAGATTAAGGAAGTTATTTATTCCCTTTGACTGGCACTGGCAAGGCTGCACCTGGACTGTTGTGCCTAGGCTGCCTGTTATTGATGGATGTAGACAAACTGGACACATTTGACAAGTCTAGTTTGTCAACAAAAAAGAAAATGATCATGTCTTTGCTCAGTCCAGTGAAGAGGAATGGACTAAGGAGTGATTTAACACCTGTCTGAAACTAGCTATCTAATCTAAACATTACCTGAAAAGAAAAATTACCGAGCCAAATTCTTCCTGGTAGTCAAAATCAAGCAGCAAAAGGCACTAAAATGGCACTTTGTGAGGGGGTTCAGGCTGGGCATCAGAAGAAGCATGTATATTTGGAAGGCAATGCAGCACTGAAAAAAGTTGTCTCAAGACACTGTGGGATCACTATGCTTGGAGCTTTTCAAAACTTGCCCAGATAGAGCTCCAGTTGCCTTAATTGAGTCTTGGCAATAACCATGCTTTGAGCAGGAGGTCAGTTCAGAGGCTCTCTTCAAAGAACATTCCTGTTGTTACATTACTGGCAAGGGTTTTATGGAATCAGGCAAGAGATATGAAGTATAAACCCAAGCAGAATCATAAGGAAAAATATTTAACAAGACATATTTGGCTTAGCAGTGTTGAAAAGAAAAAAGTGACCACTTTTACTAACAGAAAAAAAACTCAGCTCTTTTATGTTTTTTATAAAGTACTGTGAGAATAGCTCTCTCAAAGTCTGACCAATGAACTCACCTTTGCTTTCAACTCTATGAAGTGCAAAGAGCAGAAAAACCTTGAGTTTATGCTTTGATATGGATATGTGTAGGCAGTAAAATAGAAATGAAAAAAAAACCATGTTCAGCAATGCAAAATAGGACTTTCTTTAATTGAAAAATGATGATTTTGCCAGTATTCAACCGAAATGAGAAAGGGCATCACACAAAACTCCTCTTCAGAAGACCATGATTCTGCTTTAAGTCTACCAGATAAAGAAAAATTATTAATCTAACTTCAAACAAAACCTCACATCCAATTCTATTTGAAACTAATGGGTTATCACATCCAGGCAGATAACACAACTAGAGTATTGAAGCCATTCACAATTCAGAGTTTTCAGCTTTCATATCAGTGAAAATGAAATATTGACAGAAAGTAGATGTCAGCAGAGATCTCTACAAACATTCACCCAATTCACAGCACTTTAACTTTCCTGCTGGCAAGACCTCAACTGTCTCATTGGAATTGACATATTATTTCTAACTGTCTGATTTCCCCCAAAAAAATTAACTCTTTTCTACTGTCAGTAGGTTTAACTTCAGGGGTACCTATCTAAGTGAATTGTCTAAGCTTAGACCTTAGATTGAAAAAAAATACATTCTGATAGTGTAAATTGAAAGGGCTTAAAACATACAACTGCCAAGTAAAAATGCTGCCCACAAATCTATGCACTGAATTTACAGTAAGTAGGAGAAATCTGAGATATTGAAAAGCGCTAGTCACAGGTACTTACTTTGACTCCTGCTGAAAGTACCAGTTTTAGCTAAACTTTCATAAACTTTTTCTTTTAAAACAGAAAGATACCATAAAATCCAGTTCATTTGAATTTCTACCTGCCCTGAGTCCAAGAAATCTATGCAGAAACAATAACTCCCAAGCTTACATCCAAAGTGTGCATAGTGTCTCCTGTGAGTTGTACTTGGCATAAATATTCTGAGTTTTATCTGTTTAAATAAAGAATGTAGCAGAAAATGAAGTCTACACCTTTTTTTCAGGTGGGAAATGCATTTTAAAAATTAACAGACAGATTTTTCCTAGGATTTTCAGTATTTTGTTTAGATAAAGAATGTTAAATATAAGCCATATAGCACACAGTAATAGCCCTATTCAACAGTGTCAAATAGTGAGATAGTTCATTGTGACTTTTTTTCTTAACATAGAGTAAATCCTCCTGAAAATGTCAGTAGAACAAAAACAGAAATTTTTAGCTTTTTCACCTATTATGGTTTACAGGTGGAGCTACCTAGGAAAATACCCATGATTTTCATGTCTCCTAATCTCTAACCTATTAAGGAATATGTACTTTAATTACTCTGTGATATTCACTAACATGAAATAGACACAGAAGAACAGTGATGTAATTTTATGTGCAGAACATCTTTAAAGAGCCTACAGAATTGACTAGTAAGAGAATAAGGCGGCCCTAAACATGGTGAAAGATTTACTTACTTAAAAAAGAAATAACTTTGTTCACACTAAGAAAAATACCACCTGCCTCTCAATCATTGAAGAGATATTTATCAATATCACACTCTTACTGAATTCACAAAAAACCTAAAAAAAAAAAAACCACAAAAAATAAAAAACAAACCCACAAGATGGCCAAAACCTGGATCCTAGGTAAAAAGGGCACAGACAGAGTTAAATAAGTTCACACATATGGAACATTATGTCTTTGGATAGTTTCCCTGAAAAAATACTGTAAAATTCATATATTTTTAGTCTGAGGGCACAAATATATTCTAAATCTAATTGAATTACACTGACTGTAATTCAATTCAAAACTGAGCGAAGAGAATGGAAAGAAAGGAGTGCGGCTGCTAAATGATCCTACCCTTGGTTTATACCGGTGCTCCTGCTCACTTATCATTCAAGTGGGAAAAGCCAACTATATCAGAGCTAATGAGCATCCAAAACTACCAGGTCTTTGTTTCAGTCTCTCTTGTCCATGCAAGGGAGCAGGGTAAAGATGTTCTGTTATGACCTAACATCATTTGCCTCATGCTGGAGAATGAACCCAAATATTCTTTGCTGGTTGGAACCTCATAACAAGCTATTCTTAGAAGTAAAACATATGGCCAATGTAATGTCTTCAAGCTGGCATGGCTCCATGCTCTCTTTTCCCCACTTTCTAGGGCTTTCTGCAAAGGCTTACAGGTCACCCTGCATCACATTTTGTTCACAGCTTATTTGACCTCCCTCACAAAATAGAAAATATTCTCCCATTGCACTCTTCCTGATGTCAGAATGAATTACTTAATTTGGTATGACCCTAAATAAATTTTTAACTACAGATGAAGTCATGTCACTGACTCTAGTTTAATTTAATACATTCAGAAACTCATTTAAAAAAAAAAAAGAAAAAGACAAGACATAATGTAGAAAAAAGAGCCCCTGCATTTTAATAAATAAGGATATGACTCTGTAAATGAATCAACAGAATACACACCACCTAGACAAAAAGCCTACCTGGAACAGACAGGATTACCTTACTTATTTTTTTTTTTTTATCTTTATAATGCTCAGTATTGAATAAAACTGCAGCCTTTGTTTATTAACTTTGTTTATTAGCAGAACTGAAACTGCTCTTTGTTAACAGGGGAGCAGGGAACAATAGCTAAGTACAATAGTCCTGTGAGCACAAGAAAAAGTGAACATGAAGAAGATGAACATATGGACTACAAAGGACTGACACAATTAATGTTATCATATTTCTGTGTGGGTTTAATGATATCAAGATAAGTCAGATGATGCATAAAAAGGAAAAAGGAAGTAGGTAGCTCCTGGCTGTGCCTCAGAACAACAGATACTTGCTTCTACCTTTTCCTTAGCAGTTCAAACTAATTGCAAGATTAAATTGAGAAGTGGTATCTTTCTAATTGTTTCCTGTTTATTAAAATTAATCTTTTACTGAATTGTTTCTTCTACTTTTACAATCTATAATAGATATAAAGCTATAAAGTCACAACTAAGTTTTAAACAGACACAATATAGTAAAACATCCAATTTATCAAGACCTTTTCCAACACTCCTGTGGTGATAATAAGAAATATGGGCATTTAAAATTAAAGATAATACCACACTGCTCCAAAAGTTCAATGGCCAAATCATTCAGACAAAGCTCCCTAATTTCTCCATATCTGATAGTTATGAGAGTAACCACCTGTAAACAAGTAAGGCTCCTTCTTAAGTCCATATGGAAACTACTTTACACCTTTGAATATTTTCACACCACTCTGTTTTATTTCAATGTAATTGAGAAGGTTCTAATTATTCTTTTCTGGATCTTATTTAAAATCCTAAGTTACAACAGCAGTTTCCACAACTTTCATGCAAATATCATGGTGATTACACTGGGGTACTTTTCCTCATTCTCCATAGCTGCTCATGCAGTTAAAAAAAAAATTACAAAATATTTTCTTAAACCATTGTGAGTCTGTCTATTCCTAACATGTTTTTCTCATTTGACTCTAAAATAAACATTCTTAGCTGCACTTTTAATTCTTTCTCCATTAAAAAAAATCTTTATTTTTCTTTTAATAGATTTTGTCCTCTAATCCTTTACCTTCTCCAGCTGTACTGAACGTAACAGTATGACTCTGGTTTTAATGTTTAGGCATCAAGTGGGTAAGCTAAATCCATACTGTTATACACAACAGTGGTAGTTTTCCTTCTACTCTTTACCCTTGCAAAAAGGCCAACACTTCCCAGGTAATTTTAGGTCTCATTTAAAGTAAGATTAACCATGCCAGTTGTAATTGAAAAAGTGCCTGACTCTCCAAGGAAACTCTCCAAGTTCATTCCACAACTGCATTCATGCCGTTAAAAATATTTTATCTCCAGTTCCATGGCCTCGTCCCTGTGTTTGTAATCCACACTATCACAAAGGAGCTGCTTTGATAAAGTGCTGAAGCTGTAAGAACTCAGCTGACAATGAAGATCAGGAGGAAGCAGTTGAACTTATAGCAAAAGTAGGCTGCCAGGAACTGTAAAAATTACAGATAATTATGGTCAATTTTTTAAACTAACTCATTACAAAAAAAAAAAAAAGACATAAGCAGTCAATCTGCATACTTTACATATACAGATACCTTCAACCTCAGTTAAATAATTTCTGCCAATTCAGATGGGAAAAAACAATTGTCTCAAAGACAATTGTGTTTCAAGTTTGGAAAAATAGTCTTAGCGACAGAAGGAAACTTTTAGAAAGTCAGAGAGTTTAGAACTCTCTCATTTAAGGGTAACAATGCAACATGAGCTCAAGCTTTACTGAATATTAAAAAGGACATCATCAGAGACACCTTACAATAGGTGACACTATTTGAATCTTCAGTTCTACTGATGCCATAGTATTATAATGTACTACTGCTGCTAAGCACTTTGGACAGTTGAAAGTGGAGTTTTTAGAAACTCTGCATAGGAATAGTGAGCCCTTCTTTCTGCATTCAGTCTCAGATTGATGACAACCAGCATCTGTCCTTAATTTCTATGAGAGAAGGCACAATGGACAGGGAAGATCTGTAGCCTGTATATTGCTGTAAAATAAGCACATCAGGCACAGCATTATTCACATCCAGCATCATGACACTCTCAACTACCACCACTTCCAATTGTCTATCTATTCGAAAATCCCAACAAGAAACCAAAATGTCTCTAGACCTCTAAGTCAATCAACCACAAAAGATCCCCAGGTAAAAAAAAAAAAAATAGAAAGGGTCAGAGCTCCTTGCTGAACAGAAAGGAAATAACATCTCATGACTTTTTTTTTTTTTAACAGAAAAATACTTTACTTTATAGAAGTAGGATTATTTTGCAGCTATTGCAACACCATTACTATGTTATGAGACTTATGCAAAACTCAAGACTCTATTGGGATATTTTCCATACACTGTTGAGACAGGATGTACACAAACTTTGATATCCTATACAAAAATTCTCACCTGAAATCTAAACTCCTAGAAATACACTTGGCTTCCATAAAAGTTTCCTTTTACAGTCTATTTGTATCCTACCATTCTACTTTTTGTATCTATGCTGATAAAAACATGCTGATTTTTATAGTTAGATGTTTCTTCCTGATTGACTTCAATGCTGTTTTGAAATACTACACTAATGTAAAAACATTAGAAATCTAGTTGCCCCTTGATTATCTCTACATTTTTGCTGATACTGCTTATTTTAGGAATTCTATTAAATATAAGTTTTAAGGAATTTGAGGCATATTTATAAACATTTTAATTATTAGAAGTTATTTTTATACAGTCTTACTATTAAAAGTATACAAATTACTGTTCTATCTAAATTATTCACTCAGAAGTGGTTTCAGAGTTTATCTTATATTTTAATTGTTTTCACAAATGACTCTTTTATTAACTTTAGTCTAAATTTCCTTTTAAAGGGATACAGTATTTACCAAATTTGCCAGAAAAAGAGGCTAATTCAGGTGTTGGCAATTTAGCACATTGCAACATTATTACATTTATAAAGGGCATCTCCAGCAGAGATAGTATTTCTCATAGTCACTCGGGTTACTGTTTTTTACATCTGTTGACTTACAATAGGAAGCCACCCACTTCACACGTACAGTTTTAGAAATGTTCAAAATAACTACAGTACTGTGATAAATATTTTTATCCTTACTATGAAAGCAAAAATTACTTTTTCACTGGACAATTACACACATAGCCAAAATAAACACAAGCTAAATAATAGGTCAGACTGTCTCGGCTCTGAAATGTAACACCTCCTGACATTGCAGTATCATGATTAGAATGAGTTCATTCCACATTGTTTACAACATTCATGAGCATTTTGAATTATTAAGTAGCCCCTATCTTTTTACTTCTGTGACAGGAGTGTTCCTATCTTGATTATTTTCCTTTTCTAACAAACAGGAAATAAATGTGAGCAATGCTGGGAAAGCCATTGTAAGCAAGTCTTGGTTGTGCTCAACACATGGTTGTGCTCAACTTCACCCAAGCAAATTACACCAACATGTTTGATGAGGAATAATCACCACCAGAAGTGGTGTTTGCAATTATTTCTGATGCATCTTGGTTTTGACAGTGTCAGTATTCTTACTGTAAAAGTAGCACCAATGAAGCCACGTTGCTAGCAGCACTCTAGGGGGAGAGCCTCTTCAAACAGTTTGCCAGTTCTCAGAAGACTCTTGTATCTTTTCCATACTGCTCATATTTTTAAAGTAACAGGAAGTAAGGCCAAAACACAAATTAATTTCATCATGCTAATTTAATTTTTTTTTTAGTGAGGAAGGAGCTCAGAGAGACTGATGTTCTCACCTGCAGGAAGGTCTTTTTGTAAGTGTGTGAACAAGGTGTGTAATGATTTTCCCCACACTAATTATATCTAAATCCATGCCTCCATACCTCCCCTTTACTGAAAAAGTGCACTGAACTCAAACTTCACTTCTCAGAAGTAAAATATGTCAATTTAGGTTGCAGAATTTCTTCATTTAAGATTAAAAAGTAGTTGATAAAAAGTATTTGGTAAAAGATAAGAATTTTTTGCATCAAAAACTGTATAAATAATAGTTAATCTCATATTATTTCTGACAGATAATGCTTGAGTTTTCCAAATAAGTGTAGTTGTACAAAACCACCTCAACTAATCAGTGTCAGAGAGAAGATCAGAATTTAATCCTATATTGAAATCCTTTAACCTCTTAATTAAAGCCTATTAATTAACCATTAAGAGCTCAGAGTTACTGGGTATACATGAGGCTTGTAAGAGAATGAAGTCAGGCCACCAGCTGGCCTGCTGCCCATAGCCCCACAGAGTGAAGGAAGCAGCAGCAGCGGCCCCAGGAGCTACCAGAGGGAGCAGGGACACTGACAGCTCTGTGAATATCTGTTTTCCTACAAAGCTTGAATGCTGTTGTAAATATAAACAGATTTTACTCACATTTGTTTTAGCACAATTGCACTTAAACAAGAAGAATAAGTCTTAGTTCTGCTCCTCATTAAGCACTTATTCTCCTGCATCATAGTTCTTACGTTCATGCATTTTATTTTCTTGTATTATTGATCAGGGCACATAGATTACTATATTTTTATGCCATCATGTAAATTGTTGAGAAGCCTTTTTGGCACATAGATTACTGTATTTTTATGCCATCATGTAAATTGTTGAGAAGCCTTTTTTTCCTTTTTTTTTTTAATAATAAGATCTGCAGGCCCTGAGTGGGTTCAATGCAAATCAAACTTGGCAGAGTCTGGCAGAAGGAAAGCCTTACTTTATAATGTGGTTTTCCTTTTGCTCTTTCTCACAGAGGTACCCTCAACTGCCATGACTTTGTAAAAAATCTACTATCCTAATTGTAGACATTGTGGAATAAAATTTGGGGAAAAGAAGAATATTTATTATCCTCCCATGCAGAACATGGTCAATTCCACCTGTACAAAATAAATCATGTTCAAAATCAATTGCTATTCTTATTCTGTACGTCTTTTGTGTCTAGGACTGACCAGACATTACAATTCAAAGATTAAACAATATCAATACTGATACATTTCCTATTCTTTCTGCTATTGTAACTAAGCTGCTACAACAGGATCTTTGTAACAGTAGGTTTCCAACATTGGAAACAAGAGCTTTCTTTAAATATGGACACCCAAAGAAGCAGCTTATTATATCTATATCTTACTTTCATCTTTCCCTGGCCTCTAAAGGTAGAGTCAAAGGAGAGGCAAAGGCATGGCTGTGATATCACAGCCAATACCTAAACAAATCACCAGAGGAAATAAAATTGTGATCCCAGGATTATCACAACTCATCAGTGTTGCATGTCAAGCAAAGAAAGAACATTCATTTAGTGTACATAGGTAATTAGTACTGTAACAGCTAGGAACTGGGAAATGTACACAATGGAGTCCCAAATGCAACAGTTAATCTTTTAAAGAATAGTTTCCAACAGAACACATAGCATAATATCTTCTTAAGAAATTCAATATATATACTGTAAAGAGAAGAATGCAGCAACATCACGAGGTATGATGAAATATGACTACAGTATGCTTGCTACTTTAAATTCACATTTAATCTTGAAACAGACAACATGCTGCTGTTTCTGAAGTTACCTGTTAATCAGATTTTTGTCATACAAATATTATTGGTTTTCACCCTGTTGGTGAACAGTGCACTAGAAACAATAAAATGTGTTTAGCTCTTAGGCACATAACTGGGAGAAGGGGGTGTCCACAACTGTTCCAAAACTGTTTTCTGACATGGTCTGTATACATGGATAAAGCACACCTGAGATTAGAGGCCTGACTCTGCTCCTGCTGACAAAATCAAAGTTCTCTCTGCTTAATATCCTCACACTGTAACAGGAAAATCCATGTCCTACAATAAGGCTATTCTTACTAATCAACTGTTGAAACAGAGAATATGCAAATGGTTGCAAAACTTCCTAGAGGATGAGAAAAAGGTGTTATGTAGAAAGAGTAGTTTGAGTTACTGACCGGCTTTCAAATTTTGGAGTAATTGAATCATGTTAGTGACAAATTCAAATTCCTAATAGGCCTCAGTAAAAACTGGATTTTTCTTTCTGTGACAGTGCCTTTTTTTGCTCTGTGAGAATCTTCACCGTCTGTTAATGTTATTCATAGATGAGACTTTGTACCCAGTAGTATTCCTCCTCACCCCAGGCTTCTGATCAACTCACTCTGGCACCATCTGTCTGTGTTTGTTCTGAGTCCAAGATACTCCAGGAGCCACATCACTATGAATTTACTTCATCTTTCTCTCTATATAGAACATAATCAGAAAAACATCTTTTGGAAGAGATAAGTAAATTTCCTACATTTTTAAAATCAATATTACTTCTGCTATCATCACAGAAAGCACCCATGAGTGCACAAGTAAAAGCAAATGGGAATGATGACATTGAAAAAGTAAAAAGGTACACTCATCTGTAAAATAGAAGAGCTGATGGAGGGTTTCATGATACAAATATTTTGTGGACTGGCCTCCTTTTGAAGCATGCCTGAATGTTCTGACTACCTGTTCAATTGTCCTCAAATCTCTAAAACCAGAACTAGAGTGAAGACTATCGTCACAAACAAAAATCTTGTCCTGGTGATATAAGACAATTGTCTCATCTAGTACGTCTTCTGTAAGTAAACATGGAGAGCTCCACATCCTGTAGTCAGCCTTTCTAACTCATTCTAATCCTTTCCTGCTTTAAATAAGGGAGAATGAAGAGATACTTTCTTCCTCTAGCCTTGCTGCCCCCCAACAACTCTTTAATTAAGGAATGAACATTTAATTATATTTTTATATAATTAATTCAGAAAATACTACAACTACTCCTTATCAAAGGAATAAAACAAGACAACAGTGATAATAACACTTTACTCATCTTCACTCTGAAAATTGTATCACAATCAACAACTGCAAATGCATCAAAATAAAAGTACACAACTGAGAGACTAAACCCTCCCAAAGACAAACACAGCATTAACTCATAGGTATCAATGAAACAGAAATGTTGTTGAAAGAAGTTGGGAGTTTAAAAGTGTGTAACCAACATTACTGAACCTTCATCTGAAAAGCTCTGTAGCTGGGAAGCCTAATTGTATTTTCAGCAAGCCTAATTGTGTTTCCTGACTCCAGGGGACAGGAATTCCCCAGATGCTGTTGACTGACAGATCTGTTTCTGCTTTCAACCTGCAAGTAAGCAAAAACATCCATTGCTATGTGAAACTTAGTATGAAAACCATCACTGTTTCCACTGGTATCATTAGCAGCTGGAAGTGCCCATATTAGCATTCAGCACTACCCACAGCTGGATCATTTGTAGAAGTCACTCCAGAGGTACAAACTACTCTCAGACCCACATTCAGTAGTAAACCTTAAGATGTATGGCTTAGGCCACACAGGTAGCCTTTCTGAAGTAGCAAACATTTTCAGTACAAAGAAACTCAATAGAGTTAAAAGGTATCCCCCAGATCCATTTCTAGAGTAACTGGAATTAACTGCTTCAGTATTTGCTTCCTGGTTCTGAAATTTGGTATTGGTTCATGAACCTAATTGTTGATTTTCCAAGAATTCAATCCAATATCTTGAGGGTATTTATGGTGTTATAATTGGTTCAACCATGATCACTGAAACTCTCCTCTCTCCTGAATATTTATTCAACATTTTTCATTATGCTCTTATCTTGCTATCTCTACCTGCGGTGCAAAATAAAAATATTTAGAATATTTTTATATCAAATTTCTGTTCCTTAAAACTACCCTTTGAAAACCTTTTTTATTGCACCAATCACTACTGATTTAAGAAGCCTGATGTATTTGATACAAATAGTTAAAAGTCATCAGTAAAGCCACTTTGATTGTTTCAGGAAATGTTATTTTTACTACTAAATAAACTTTTATACATCTCTGACTTCAAATTCTTCATCAGCTGTCTTCCCAATTCATCCAATAATTAAAAAACTTCTAGTTATTTCCAGAAATTTTTCAATCACTCAGTATCATGTACAGCAGAAGAAATGAAGTTATCTTCTGTTTATGTTTTCTTACTAACAATTTATATGGAAAAAAAACCAAACCAAACCAAAACGGGGATTACTCTGGGATAAAGACACTGCTCTCAAAAAACTCTACAAGTTAACACCTTTACATTTGTCATACCCTTACTCATGTGTGATACCTCAACAACCTCAGTATCCTGGGAGGTTATTCCTCTTTGATAAAAGCCATGCTGAGTTTTTCCAGGTAAAATGTTGAAAGGATGAAATAGATAGAAAGAAGGCGATAAGGAGAAATAAACTGAGAAGAGGTACCAAAGGACTGTTTTGATCTACAGTCTCATGCAAAAAGTCTAGAGAATCATCCCTGGAGAAAGTAGCTCTTAGCCTATAATACCAGGTGAGCTTAATTACAAGCATTGAACACACCAGAAAGCTCAAGTCAGCAGTTTCCATACAAAAACAGAAGCTGTAATGCCCAAACAAGCCCAAGTCAACCATAATTGTTTTTTCCCAAGCGATGAAAACAGACACTCATAACTCTGCTGTCTTGTGAGTGCATCCTGAACATACTCTTTACATTTACAGCACTATGAGGGTGGCTGCATGACTCACAGAAGCATGGCTTCAGGGAAGAGAGAGATCAGTTCCATTGAAGTCTAACTAGTTCCAACATCCTTTGATTTCATGATTCTGACTGCTAAGCTTATTATTTTCTCTTGGAAAACTCAACCAAAAAGAAGAACACTAACCTATAAGCATCTATTTTGACATGTTTTTAAACTAGATAATGCAGAAAACACTATAATGCATTGATCTATTCTTCAAATCCAATAGTATTAACTTAAATTTTAAAAGTTCAGAATACCGAAAACACTGACAAAAGTAACAAATATCCATGGTGAGGAAAACTTTAACAGAGTGGAGCAGTGCAGAGAGCCAAAATAACTTGCCAAAGAGAGATAAGAAAATCTTTAAACTAGAAAAACAGAAGTCTTGAGTTTGAAGAAGATGGTCTATGAAAACAAATTTTGTGTTATTGAAAGAAATTGTCTCAACTAACCAGAGCCCAGAAATCATGTACATCAAGCACAGCCTGGCTGTACATTCTGGTTTTCTCTGTTAGGTTTAGACTAGGATTCTGTCTGTGCAGGAAGGCTGTAGAATTGCTGAGCTCCCAAGTTTCCCTTCAGTTTCAAGCACTCCAACTGCTGTTCTATAGCATAAAGTTTTTGTGCTGGGCTTATATTCCTGATGGGAATATGAATTCAAAATGAAAAATTACCAGAGGGCAAATAATGACATAAAGCATGCCATGCAAAGTGATTCAGATAATAAAAACCCCATGGAAGTTCAGATTTTGGTATTTGTTATGTTCACAATGAGAATCATGAACCTGACTACAATTCATCACTGTAATATCACACATGTATTTTTTATTTTCTATCCGATTATGAGAAAACAATTGTTCCCTGCTTGAAAAGAAAGGCAACTTTACTAAGAAAGCTGATGAAATTTTCTATCAACCTAACAAAACATAAGAAGCAGAAGATAGTCTCTTTTTCTTTTCTTTTGCTTAGTCTCTGCCAAGTTGTCTCCATGAACGTGACTAAAAGATTATTTTATCAAAATAGAAACTCTATAAGAAAGCTAGGAATATGTTGATTATTGCAATATATCCTTGGTTAAAAAAAACCAGTTATTAAAGTTACCTCCACAAACTTGAAATTCCCTCAAATTGACATCAATAAAAACTTATGTACCATGAATGGTTGAAAATTTATAGACAACCCATAAAAAAACCTCTATACATCATAGCAGCTGTGGGTGCACTGAATAGTCAGTTCTAAATAGAAAAAAGTTTTCTACAATGTAGATCTATATTTTCAAGAATTAATAATTACCTGCATTTTTTTTTCATATTTTCACCATAGTTTAGTCAGACTGCCTCAGCAATAAAAGCCACTCCTCTGCCAGTTTAGTCCCTGACAAACTAGAAAAAAAAAGGTTCCAATTTAGCAAGTCAAAACCATTTTATACCACTTCTTGGAATAATCTTACTTGGAACTAGTAATATTGCATGTAAAATAGGGTTCACATCACTTCCACTCACAGAATACAACATGCCCAGTCATTTTAAGGAGAATGACATTAAATTATCATGAATAACGTAGAGCCAGTAAAAGTGCAGCAGCTGGGGTCTGATCTTCTCTAGAAGTTTTGACCTTCCTAATAAGAAGACTTGATAAATCATATAAATTGATGCATGGTTTTTATCATCAATTTTTCACAGAATGAAATGGACAATTCTTCTTTGGAAAATAAAAATTAAAGCATTCATTAGGGTTACAGTTAATGCCAAAATGAGTGTATAGCCTCCATGTTTTGCAAGAACACCTTTTGCCTCTGTCTTAAATGTTGCATTTGAAACTGAGGTCGCTGATTCAGCTGCAGGCTTTACATGGTTTCCTCTTATTATAAGAGTATCACTTCTGTCTTGTTTAAGTTAAGCTTAAGCCAGCATTTTCTAAATCTATTTGCTTATCTCATTCAGACAACCTGTCATCCCTCTAGGGGTACCGTCTATTTCTCTTTGAAAGCAGTTCAAATCAGGATGTTGTCAGCATATTAGTAGTGCCACAGCCTGTGACATTCACAAACCCTGAGAAATTGCAAAAATTAGAGTGAAAATACTTCCCACAAAGCTTTTAGGAGCTGTTCTATGTTAATGTACTGCAGCCTGTATTGTCTAGTAAGCATCGCCTTTTACACATCTATGCATATACATATGGAAACACTCCCTTCTTCAGTCATATAATATGTTTTACTACTTCTGTTGCATAACACAAAACAACTAGAGATTTTAGTACACAAAATAGGTCAGATATAGCCCCAATTCAGGCCTATCTTATAAATAAGTGGATATTTTCCCTTATTATTCGTTTATCCAATTTATTATTTGAGTAAAGTATATAAACACAGATTATGCCACTTTGGGGGACTTCTTTCACCTTTTCCTTGCCCATAATGCTAACTGCTGACCAGCTAAGTATTTCTGGTTGTATTCTTCTTTCTAAATGCAAGTCTGTTTTTATAACTGCAGGTCCTCAAGGAATTCTTCTTTATACCTACTACTTGGTTTTTGTTAAAGTTTAGTTCTATCTTTCACAAACAGACAATAGGTTTCCTACATTTTCCCTGATCTTTTAAAAATTCCTTATTAATAAAGTTTATTAATAAACTTTATTACGTTTTTCCAAAATGCAGCATCTATTCCTTTTTAATTAATCATATTCTGTGGTTTTGCAGAATTACAAATCCATGTATGTTTTAGGATTAAAATAGATCAGTTGGGTTACAGTTAAGAAATATATTTCCTATGATCACTATATTTACCTGTTCCAAACATGTTTATTGTTGTCTGCTGACAAAACTGAGTTCAACTATATTCATAGAATCATTAAGGTTGGAAAAGACCTGCAATACTGACTCCAACCTTTGACTGAACACCGCTGTGTCAACTAAACCACTGCACAACGTGCCACATCCAGTCATTCCTTGAACACTTCCAGGGATGGAGAGTCCATCTCTTCCCTAGGCAGCTTGTTCCAATGCTTAACAAGCCATTTCTTCACTGGAAGGGTATCTTAACCTCATTAACATTGTGAACAATCCAACCAACATAAATAAGTTTTTCTTGTATTAAATATTTTGAGAAAAAGATCCAGGGCCACCATACAGTCAGGAAACTATCATGTCATGTTGCAAATGGTAAATTTAATAGTCTCAGTAAGAGATGTAATAAGTCATCAGAATCAAACAAGAGAAGTTGTTTTGGTACCTAAGATTTTACTATATTGTGGAGACAAAACCAGTTTCATGGTTAAGAGGTATTTAGTGGATTTCTATTTTACTTTGCAATAGCTACTACCTCCCTGTCTTTTTTTATATACTGCAAATTATAATTTTAACTCATTTACTCTCTGTTTTCTTTCTATCTGTCTTACTGCCCAAGAAAACAAACACAGTAGAATGTTGGACTTCTCATTACTCCAGCGTCACAAGCGTATTGGCTGCAGAGACCTATTTTTCTCTTTCCAGAAATTATTCTTTCAGGTGGAGTGTGTTGTTTTTAACAGGTTCTATAAAAAAAGTCTGAACAGGAACTGCACTGACTGCAAATAAACCCACTGAGTATATATATATATATAGTGTAAATTGCATTAAATAATTGTTGATGTGGGCTTGCTATCACATGTCCATTAGATAATTTGAAGACAATCAAAACTACCTAGTGGTTGGCAGACATATTCTTTATGCAATAAATTTAGAATTCAAAATTAATGATCCATTAATTTAAGTATTTGAGAAATGTCAATCTAGTTTAACCAGAATTCATTAGAAATTCTTATAAACATAAAATTTTACTGTTTTGCTGGTGTGGTCTACCACAATACAAAAATTAATTTAATTTACAGAAAAATATGCAGAAAAAGGTTTTACTGGGTATAATCTTACAGTAATTTTCAATCTTCATTTCCTCATAGTCACAACATGACTTCCAGAAAAAACATAAATATCTATTTATTAACAAGCAATTTTTAGCAGAAAAAAGGTACCTATGTTGTGCTAAGCAATGTACATTTTTAACCTCTCCTAGAATTAGTCTAGTGAAAGTACAAAAAGGCAATGAAATAATGTATTTATTTTGAAATTATTTAGCTACAAAGAGCATTATGTTTAATGACTTTTGATGCTGATTGTATTTTGCCTACTGTTCATTAATAATGTGCTTATAACTGTCAAAGGAAGAAGAGGCTCAATTTCTGCAGTCAAATTCAATGATGGACCTCTTACAGTTCTTAGCAAGCAACCAAACTTCCAGCAAAATAAACAAAAACGTGTATGGGAAAAGGGAAAAAACCCACCATCTTTTCAATATTTGGATATCTTTAAGCAGCAAACATTTGAAACTTTTCTAAGTCTCTGCTTAAAAACACAGAGCTCTCATATCTTGAATACTGTGACGGTGATCACTTAACTAAAAAAGATCTAATTGAGCCCTTAAAAGGAGATAAGACAACAACGATGACCAGAAGCAGTTCCTATCACAGAAGGAAAAACTGATTCTGCAGCTTAAAGGGATAACTGTATGAAATATAATAGACTGCACAGTAGTCTATGGACTACTATGGAACTACTATAGTAGTTAGTATATAGACTAGTATAGTACTAGCCTATGGACTACTATAGGAACATAATAGAAATGCCTAAAGGTTGTACATATTATAGATAAATTACATAACACAAGACCAGCACTTCCCATTGAAAATATCAGGAAGTAGTTTTAAAGCAAACAAAGGATGACAACTTCTCTATACAGAAAATTAAATTGTAGAATTCATTTTCACCAAGTTCTGAACCCAAGAATATAAGTAGGTTTAAAATGGGACTGCAAATAACTTTGCAAACAGATTCCTTATTGCCAGGGAATAAATCTAGCAGTATGCATGCAGCCACTGCCTCAGGAAGTCACTAAAATACCTATATCAGAACCATTCTATGCATAACCTTCTCCTTATGTGTGTTCTCAGGTATTTGTTGCTGAACTCTGCCAATGTACAATATTGCAATAGTGGAGTCATCAGTGCCTTCTAGCAAGAGAATTCCTTTATTGTGATTGGAGATTAACACCGTTACATAACATTCCAAGATTCATGCAGAAGAAAGATATAAACCTCAAGTCAAACCCTTAGGCACAAGACCACCACATCCTAATGAGGACCTGAATACATCTTTTACCCTGATATATACCTTATAAATCTTAAGAAATAAAAATTGGTAGGCTGATTGTTAAGCATCAAAAACAGTTGCTTCAGGGGGCAGCTAAGAATTTCTACTCTTTAAGGTTTAAAATATGGAAATATCTCAAACAATGCTGATAAAACTCATGATGAAGTACACATGTGCTGGAGAAAGAAGTATTCTTCATCAAGACAAGATACGAAAGACCACTCTCAATATCAGAACGATCACAGAAACTGGGAGTGGTGCCTAACACCTGTGGGAAAGAAAATGCCACTTCCATCTTGAAGAAGCATAAAGATCTACAGAACCACAGACTGGTAAGACTCATCTTGATTCCTGGAAGAGTGATGGTACAACTAATCCTGGGAACTATTTCTAGGAACATGAAAAACAAAGAAGTGATCAGGAGTCAGCAGGCATTTACCAAGGGAAAGTCATACTCAACCAATGTAATGACCTTCTACAATGAAATTACTGCAATGAGGGGAGAGCAGTGAATATTGTCTATCTTGTCTCCAATAAGGCTTTTCCCACTGTCTCCCATAACATCCTCATAGAGAAGCTGATGAAGTACAGACTGGATGAGGAGACTTTGAAGTAGACTGAGACCTGGCTGAATGGCTGGGCCCAGAGCAGGGAGATCAGTGGCACAAAGTCTGGTTGGAGGCCAGTTCCTTGAGGTTTATCCCAGGGGTCAATACTGAGTCCAGTCCTGTTCAATACCTTACTAATGTAGATGGTGGGACAGTGGGTACCTTCAGCAAGTTTGCGGATGACACCAAACTGGGAGGAGTGGCTGATATGCCAGAAGGTCATGTTGCGATCCAGAGGGATCTTAACAGGCTGGAGAAACAGGCTGACCAGAATCTCACAATGTTCAACAAAGCAAAATGCAAAGTCCTGCACCTGGGGAGGAACCACATGCACTGGTGCAGGCTGGGAACTGCCCAGCTGGAGAGCACACAAGGACCTGGAAGTCCTGGTGCACCAGGCAGAACATGGGCCAGCATGCCTTGAAGAAAGGGAAGTGAACTGTATTCTGGACTGCATTAGGCAAAAGCATTACCATGAGGTAGAAGGAGGTGATTCTACCCTTTATTCAGCACTGGCAAAGCCATACCTGGAGCTCTGTGTCCATTTCTAGCCTCCTCAGTTAAAGAGAAACATGGACATGCTGGAGACAGTCCAGCAAAAGGCCAAAAAGATAGGGATTGAAGCATCTCTCACATGACAATGAACAGAGAGCTTGAACATTTTAGCCTGGAGAAGAAAAAGTTCAGGGAGGAGACCTCATCAATAAATACAAATACCTGAAGGAAGGGTGCAAAGCGAATGGATCCAGGCTCTTTACAGCAGTGTCCAGTGACAGGATCAGAAGCAACAGGCACATACTGAAGCACAGGATGTTCCCTCTGAGCAGAGAGAAACACTTTTCATTCTAGGGGGAACCAGGTACTAGCACATATATCTCTTGCCCAGAGATTTTCTAGAGTCTCCATCCCTAGATATATTAAAAATACTGCTACACATAGTTTTGAACAACGGCCCTAGGTGACCCAGCATGAGAAGGAGGGTTGGGCAAGATGACCTCCAGAAGTCTCTTCCAACCTCAACCATTCTGTGGTTGTGTGTTACAGAACTCATGTCCAGGAGCATCAGACTAATCCTATCTCTGCCCATAAGGACACATGGTCAATGGTTCTACAAAAATACCTTCTCCAGAGCAAAAGTGAAATCTGTAACACAATACCTTTTTTCAGACACTACTGACTCCTATTCTGCTACTGCTCACCTCATTTTGTCCTCCCCAGATTCACTGTAAATAAGCTTTTTCATCAGCAAAGGTGGAAAATCAGGTATATCTTGAAATCAGACTCAGATACTGACAGTGATTTCAAGTGGAAAATGCCCCAATATGTATGAATAGTGGTTAAAATTTCTACAGACATTTATTCTCCTCCCCAGCATCCCACAGTGCTCCCCGGTACAACACTCCTTTGCAAGCTATTAATGTCAGAAAAATAAATAAAATTTAAAAGTTGCACCAGTAGTATTTCTGTTCAATATTCTCCCTGAAAATTTACAATAATCATGAAAATAAATCCTGATAATTAATGAAATTATCACAAATAAGCAGTGCTGGAAGACACTTTAAAAGTCACTTAGTCCATTCTCTTGTTCCAGCACAGGACCAGCTACATTTGTGTCTCTTCTAACAAATATTTGCTAAACCTTAAGATTTTCACAGCTTCCACACAAGTCCTAAACAAAATATGCAAGCACTTTAAGTTTTCTTTCCATTAAAAGAAAGGTTTCTCCCTACCAAGTTCAGTCCTCCCTAATGCAACTTAAGTTTACTCCTTTCAGCTTCACCATGAGATGAAGATGGAAAAGTGATAATTTCCTATCACTTGTCCATCTCCTTCATTCCCTGGGATTTTCTCTTTAGGAGGCTTAAATTAACTCATGTGTTTGATTCTTTCCTAACACATACCATGGTTTTTAGACACCATTTAACACACCATTTAGACACCACTAATTATTCATTCCTATTATTCTCTACTGAATTACAACTGCTCCAAATAATTTTTGAAGGGTATGCTCTTCCAGGTGAGACCTTACCAAAGCCTAGCAGTGGTAAAACTTCTTCACAGTGCTTCCTGGCTAGTGTCTGTACATTCCTGTGTGACATTAATCTCTTTCAGGACACTGGCTACAGCTCTACTTACATACTATTGGGGCTCCCTGATTCTCTGCCAAAGAACATTCACCTGCATCATTTTTCTTTGTCCTATGTCAACCACATAAACTACCCCTACAGAACATCACTTTGCATTTTGCCTTTTGAATAGCATCATAACATCATAACCATAGCTTGGGGTTTTCAGGATAATTTTTTAATATAATCCTGCCATTAGGTGTTAACACAAGACTAGGAGAATTGTATCTATACACTTGTGTATCTATACAGTGAGTATACAAATTAATTAATTTCTTATTTATATAATAAAAACATAGAACAAAACTGGTTCCCAAAGAGGTCACCATTCAAAAAGATCCTTCCATAACAACAGTAACCATTTATTAATATTTTTTGTTAACTATAACTCATCTGTTTACACTGCCCTTAGATCCTTAAAATCCTGTAGTATTTTAAGTTTCCTGAAAGCCACATGCTTCATATGTACAACATTAGCGAGCAGAACAAATTTTGCTGTGTTAAGGAAACTGGGAATACAATGTACTGAGGTGTTGTGAACAAAATGTAATATTGCCAGTATCTAATAATAACAAAAAAAATCACTATTAATATTGTACACCATTTTATAAGCAGTTAAGTGAGAATATCAGAAAGAGAGCTCAGAATAATACATTGCTTTACAGAATATCAATTTTATGTCCTATCTTTCCATTTTATTTCATGAAAATTTTTCACTATGTATTCTCAAAAAAATCACAGCTTTCATGACCCACAAGTATGAAAGTCCACTTAAATAGATATATTAGAAAATAAACAAAAATTTATTCTGCCTGGAAAGTAATTAGCAAGTTATATGCATGCTTTCAACCAGTTATGCATGAGTTCAAAATCAAACATTTCTTTTATCACATGGACTTACAAGGCATAAACCTCCAAAAGAAAGAAAAGAGAGCAACTTAACTGTTTAAAGCTTAAATAACATCCAAAATATATTTTAGCAACTTGAAAATTTATAATAATAAATATTTTTAGTTTCTCTTTATGAAAGGAATATTTTAATCTCCATGCTTTAAGTTCTAATCTAAGACTGAATGTCCCAGCTTTGCCAGTTTCTGTTAAAATTTTCAGATAGCAAAAAAAAGTACTGGCTTAACCATATAAAAGGTTCATGGATGAAATACTGGTTCCATCAAAGTCAAAATTTCCTCAGCTTTGACTGACCCAATATTTCACCTTATATCTGCTGAAGTTCTGAAACTTTACAGATATTCTAAAAGCATGAAAATAATGACATGATGTTTTCCTGGTCCTTAGAAAACTCTTCTAACATACTATGTAGATTTATATAGCATTCTATGCATGACTCAGACCACGCATGTGCATAGACATGCTATAAATAATGCTACATGTCTTATCATTCCAGCTCCTCATGCACAGAAAACACATCACTTCACCAGAAGTTTTATTATAAGGAACATTTGTCAAAAAAAAAAAAAAA
>VXAX01005164.1:268627-300804 GCA_013399835.1 Leptocoma aspasia
AAAAAAAAAAGACAGAAGAGTAGTAACTCCTTAAATTGTACTGTAATGCAATCACTTAAGTTACTGATATGGAGAGTAAGACCTGATTGATTTTCAGTTTTCCCTTTGCAAATGAGGGGTTGGAAAGCAAATGTAAAATGCCCTCAGCTGAATGTTCTAAATGGGCAATTATTTTAAACACACTCTCCAGGATGTTCTAACGCTATACAGACGTTACTTAATCTACAGAGAGCAGCTTACTTACGTCTGGGGCTCCTTTTCATTTTGCTGTTTTTGCTGTGGTTGAAGAACGTTATTTACCAGCTCAGTGATCCCACTAAAGGGAAACCACCTGTTTAAACAAGCAAATAATGTGACTGAATAACCAATAAAACCACACTAATTTAAATGTTTTCTTATCCAACGTTAGTAGAAATACACAGGCGGAAAAGCTAGAGCCAATGGGAATGTTAGCTGCAGAACTAAGCCACTAAGGGTGTGAGGGAAGTAAAGTTTTACAATTCACCAGTTCACAAGCAGGCAGCAAGAACCTACATCCAGCTAACATGTGGATGGAGTAAGAAGCTACAGGCAGCTCTCTTACAAGCCAGTCAGGAAGCAGATGACAAACTACCTGCAGCCTATCAGGTATCAGTGAAAGCTAATACCATCAAAGGTGCAGAGAGCAGAACATGGCAAAGGTAGAAAAGTCAAGCCTATTGCATCTTTAAGATACTTTACTTACTGTGTCGGCTGTGGTTTTTGCTCTTCTTTGACCCTAAAAAGATAAGTTTGCACAACTGAGTGCAACATGTTGAAAACAACTACTCTTAAGTACTAAAATCTGTATCAAATGGGAAGGGAAAAGTTGTGATTTTGAGTTAAAAGGATTTGCTTCAATATTTGTGGCATGTTTATATTAAGTAGTACTATGGGCTTATTTCCATTTAGTTTTGAAAATGGGGAGTTCCAAGTATAGAAAACTTTAATATGTAACTAAAAATTAAATCAGTAATGTTCTATACCTGACTTCCAATTTTTTGCACATAATACCATATTAAAACATTTCCAGCAATGCATTCAGCTACCAATACAAAGGAAAGTGCCTTGATTATGTGAACTACAATCTATTTCTTTTTTATTCATAACCAAATTTCCTGTCATAGTTCAAGGCAAATTTATAACATATAATATGCCATTTGAAATGCAATATACTAAACTAATAGATTAAAGGAAAATCTGCATTATATTTATTAAACTACAGTGATGTCAGGACCTGAAAACAACATAACTAAAAATTAAGGAAGGAAAGCTAAGGTGAGTGACAGTTTTGAGAGAACTTTACTAAGACTTGCTTAAAGAAATAACTGGATAATACATACAGTAGGTCCATTTAGTACTGATTAATAGCTGTCCACTGTCTTAAGGAAACTATTCCATCTAAAATACATACTTTAACATAAGTGAGCAAGCTGATGCTCTATACCAAATCTGTGCTGGTTTTAGCTGGGGTGGAGTTGATTTTCTTCACAGTGGCTGGTATGGGGCTGTGGTTTGAATTTGTGCTGAACACAGGGTTGATAATATAGAGATGTTTTTGCTATTGCTGAGCAGGGCTTACACAGAACCAAGGCCTTCTGCTTCTCATACTGCCACCCTGGTGAGGAAGTTGGGGGTAGCTGGGAGGTTGGGAGGAGACACAACACTTGTCTCCTGAGCTGGGACAGGTGACCCAAACTGACCAAAAGGATATTCCAGTCCATATGACATCATGCTTAGTAAGTAAAGTTGGGAGAAGCAGGAAGAGGGGGACGTGTGGAGTGATGGAGTCCATCTCCCAAGTAGCCGTTACACCTGATGGGCCCTGCTCTCGCGGAGATGGGTGAACACCTCCTTGCCCATGGGAAACAGTGAATTAATTCCCTGGTTTGCTTTGCTTGTGTGAGTAGCTTCTACTTTCCCTATTAAACTGTCTTTATTTCAACCCACAAGTTTTCTTTATTTTACTCTTCTGATTCTCTCCCTGATCCTACTGGCGAGGGAATGAGTGAGCAGCTGCCTGGGCCTTGTTTACTGACTGGGGTTAAACCATGACAAAGCCCAAGTTTAGAGACATTTACCCACAGGAATATTTACATCCTCTAACTGCAGGTATTGGTCTTAAATATCAAGTTAGGACCTACTTTCCCTATCTGTTCAAAACCACAGAAAGGTTCCTATTTAGATATCTCCATAGAGAATACTCTCACCTAACTAGACAGGATGTACAGGCTCATAATTTTAAGTGGATGTTTGGTGTTGCACAGAAAACTAAAGCTCACCAAAATACCTCCATATCTTGTCCACCATATGATATCACAGGAAATAACTCCATAAACAGGATTCAGTGACTACACAAGATTTAAATAAGTGGACAATGAGAAACACTAATATCTTTCCAAAACTGAGCACTAAAAGGGAAAACTGAACATGCAACACACATTAAAATGTCTTCTAGCATGGCTTTGCCTCTTTAGCACTTTAGAAATGTATATACAAAGTAACATTTCAGTACAAAAAACAAAATAAATACATAAATAAACAAGGTCCACAAAACCAAGCAGTTATATTAAACAAAAAATTAAAAAAATAAAAATGAAAATGTGTCATGCCATTGCAATTCCACTCTACCATGCATCTTAACCATATCTTTAATCAAGACAATCCACACTAGTTTTTCAATGTAGAAAACTCAAAGCAGGAGAAATGGGAGGGATGGGAAACCAAAGCATGTCCATACTTTTTTCACTACACAGCTCAGGGCATTTAATTTAGATCTCCAACATTATGAGCCTTAAAGCTCCATGGTCAGCTGTGAGAAGGAAACACCCAGATAATAATTCAGAGCTCCTAAGTTGCCTACACAGAACTACACACTGAAATGTGACCTCCCTGACAACTGGACATTGAAAACTGACAATATCACTAATCTATATATTCATTTCCATACATGATTTCCAAACATATGTACTCGACTCTTTTAAGTTATTACTTTATTGTGAATTGTTCTATTGAACTAAACAAAGGAAATCTGAGCCCTTCACATATTCAGATTACAACCAACATCTTTCCTTTAGATAGTGACCATGGTCAATAATTTTTCATATGGGCAACTGAGATCAAATTAGTGTAAGATCCTAAGTGTGTAGTTTGAAATCTTTGGTATACTTTTTTTAAACAAGATCTAGCATATTTGCATAATAGTATATAACTGGTGGCTTCAATTGCAGCTGCAAACCCTTGGTATTTTTGAAAATCTTACAATCAATTTTTGGTTTTGCACCATTAAATAAAACGCATTGTCCATTATCAGGCATGTTGAAAACCTGCATTTAAAATTAATTTCTCAGCATTTTATAGGAACACTGTGTTCTAAGTCAGGATATGATATGACCCAACCATTCAAAATATCTCTCTTATAAATTAATCTTTTCGCCTCCT
This sequence comes from Leptocoma aspasia, assembly GCA_013399835.1. NCBI lineage: Eukaryota > Metazoa > Chordata > Aves > Passeriformes > Nectariniidae > Leptocoma > Leptocoma aspasia. The sequence goes on from VXAX01005164.1 coordinate 272,087, forward strand.
AGAATTCTGTCTCATTCACTATACACTTTCCAACACTGCAGTTATGTGAGGACAAGAGCCTCCATTATTATATAACAGTGACGCATTCCTTGAGCACTTTCCATACATCCTGGATTAGGAAATTATCTTCCTTGACTTTATAACGAGCATAGAAAACAAACTACAATGTGAAAAGAAATAATTAAGAAATCTATTGAATTAATAGATTTTATCATATGATTTTAAATTAATATTAACCTTGTGGATCAACAGGCCTGAACCCTTCAGGTGTACAGACAGGTATTTATCTTTCAAGGTCAGAGAATGGATACAGATTCTGCATCTAAATCCGAAAACCACTGACTAATTTTTGCTACTTTTTTCCCGAAAGACTTCATTCAGATGAAATTACAAGTTGTAGCAACTGATAGAAATAATTATATAGTAGATTAAACGCACTGAATGTATTTTTAACATTGCTGTGGCTTAAATATCTTTTTCTAGACCGAAAAGGACATAAGAGACTCCAGATAACTTGAACCCTGTCTACATGTACACATACAGTTGTATTTCTTTTGGTTACAAGAGCTGCTTTGTGTTTCACTGGATTGTGTACTCCCATATTTATGCATTGCTTTCTACCCTCCTTTCCAAAATCAGCAACAAACAATTGCTTAAAAAAAGTGTCTTGCCAGGTCAGCAAACTCCCAGGCTTCCATTTTCTCAACAGACCAACTGAAATACCCCAAGCAGTATAACTACATTCTGCTCCTCCCAGGCTACCTATCTTCATTTAACCTTCCTATGTCTTTTCAACTCTATCCACTCAAAACTCTACCAAGAACAGTGCCAGTTCTCATTATTCACTAGAAACAAATTCTGATCAGCATCTGTTCACTAAAAACACCAACAGGCTGCAGATAATGCCTCTGATCAACAGTGACTGAGACAACGTATTCTAATGGTGCAGAATAGTAAGAATTTTACCACCTATTCTAAAATGTTAGAGGAGTTTGAAAATTTTGTCACTTTTTTTTTTGCAAAGATCACAGCTCCATACACTACTCCACTTGAAACCAAGCCAGGATTCTTCTACTTGCCAACAATAAAGAATTTTTGCACCTTGCACTTTGTTATGGGAAACCTCTGCCCTTTGAAACATACAGAGCACCATCACTCTTGTGTTCCTCTGCAAGCCTACACAGTGCAAGTGCCAGACACCTTTGATCTTTTCCAGTAGCTGGAATCATTAAGCTAAATCTCAAGTCTCAGTGAACAGTTTTTGATGTTAGATCCTCTCCGTGTACTAAAAATTTCCTCAAAGATTAAGGCTATTCCCACTGGCACAGGGAATGAATATGAGAACAGAACAGAAAGAAGAGGGAAGAGAACGAGAAAAATGGAAGCAGGAGACTAAGTAATGAAAACATCAATATAAAAATTATTATCCCTTTAAACTCCTAACACTTTTCTATTTTTCAATCTACTGCCACCAGTAAAACTTCTCTCTAAAATCTACCATGTCAAAACCATAAAATACTTTTTCCAAAAGGTCCTTGGGAGACAGGTAAACTAACAAGCACTCTGTTACCAGAGTTCATCTCTGTTTTCACATACTTGGATGCATAGCCACAAACACATAGGGGAAGAATTCATGTGCCTCAATATATGGAAATAACCCTTAAAACAGACTATACACCTCCTAGATATCTGTATTAGTTCTTCTCAAGTGATGTTTGGGGAATCCAGATTTTAGAATCAGCCATCCTTGGCAGGGATAAACATCATAATATCTACCTCTAACCCAGTAATACTTGCAAGACTCACAACTTGCCATCCACGGACCTACAAGCACAAGGAGATGTAATCTGCAGGAGTAAACTGGGTGTACTTGATGTCTTCTAGAAACAGAGTTGAGCATATAGCATATAACACACTATATCACTTCCATTTTAAAATGCTACAGGCCAGTAGTTTCAGTCTTTTGCTCAATAATAATCTATGTTCCATATTTCCTAACCAACTCAGTGGACTAGGATAGACCAAGATGGAAGTTTTTTCTAACCCTTTTGTTGAAATTGAGAAGATTGGAAAAGCAAGTCAATCTTTTGCTTGGAACTCATCCATGAAAAAAAATCCAAATATATTTTATTATTACTATTAATGCTGTAATGTTGCTAGTATCAATTTAATGAAGCTGTTGATGCTTCCAGAGTAGTTATTTTTATTAAATATATTGCCTAGGAAATCCAGAGAGCGGGACACTTGTATAAAATTTTTAAGTTTAGAGAACATAGATCCTAGTGGCAAAGCAGCACATATGTGCACTAGTCTCAATGAGCAATGCATGTTACACTAAACTTGATTAAGAATCAACATAAGATTAAATATTAATGCACCAAACTATCTGTTTTTCCTAAAGCAAATCATATAAGAAAGGATGAAGGATAGTCTCAGATCTATAAAAAGAATTGTCACGTTTTGCCTCCTCTGAAGATATCATACTGACACTGACCTCCAGCTTTGTTCACAATAAATAGAAATAGTTGAGAGAAGACAGCAGCAAATAATTTCATCTCAAACCCAGATTTATATAATATGCAATAAGAATCTGTAAAGCTGCTATTTTTCAAATAAAAAGCATGAATGCTAACTACTTCACAACCAATTGTATTATAAGGTGAATTAAACTGAATACTATTCTCAGGATTAGAATTTTTCCTTCTTTGCATTCCAGATCCCACTAACCTAGATGACAGCACAGAGACAGCTTTCTCAAGAGTCAAGGTGCCAACATCTTTGAAGTGTTCTCTCTCTTCAACAGCTGTCTAAAATTATAAGCAGATTTGAAATATTCCAAAATCACTTGATAGTTAGCAAATGTGTTTTCAATGCACAACTAGTGAAAAGATTTTAATGAAGATTTTAATAAAGATTTTTATGTAACTAGCTTTCTCTGGAATTTATATATTCCCATTGTCATAGTATATGAACATCATAATCTCTAAAAGTATTTACCATTGGCAAAATTTCTTAATTTAGAACAACTTCCTCCCCTGAAACTTATACCTTTGAAAATGGCACTGAAAATAAAATAGATTTAAAGAAACAATGATAAAATTCTAACCTCCCTTCCCTCTTGCTTCCCTGTGCCTTCCATTTTTTCTTTCCAAAAAATTGCAATCAGTGCATAACTATAGCCAAACAACTGTCGGGATACCTATTCCCTCATTTTAATAGTGCTGAAAAGGAGGGAAGATCATCAGCTCCAGTGGCATTCAGAGGTTTCCACCACCCTGTCTTAGAATTCAAGGTCCATTAATCCATTTTCCTAGATTGCCTGCTGTGGACTCTTTCTTTTTTTCCCCTAAATCTTCATAACAGTATTTCAATTATATGCCCTGCACCAAATGAACAAAAAAAAAAGATTAGTTGCAGTGACTGCAGTGACTACACTCACACATCGGAAGTCAAGATACGGCACAAGCACAGTACAAAACTTTACCTGCTTCCACTCTTGACAAAATAGGGGAGTTAACACAGACACATATTCAAATACAACCAACTATTTTCTTGAGAAGGCACCTCTACAGATTAGTTAACTTAAATTACGTAAGTATGTTTAACATCAAGAAAGGAGGTCAAATATAAATCCATGCCAATTACATAACCGTAAAATATTATATATTACTGAATTGATTCTTTGCTTTGATTACTCTATGGATGCCATAAGAACATACACATAATAACATGCAGTTTAACTATTTTGATCAAACTTAAAAGTCTTTAATTTATATTACTGTTCCAAGTGTTTTATTAATTTCGAGAGTATAAGTAGTTGAATTGAGAAGGATCATATTTTGGACAACAAAGTAATGTCATTCCAAAGGAATATCTTCCTGAAGATATATACAAGTATTTTTACTGCAATTTTGTTCTGTTTCCAACAAAAGTACCAATAGTTTCCAGAAAAGCACTTCCACAATCAGTAGCTGAGAGGTAATCGGATATTTGATATAAGGGAACAAGCAGGTGGAGAAGTTGGGTACTTGAGGTAGAAACAATATCTGGTACACAGAACAAATTTAAAACCTACCTAAGTCCAAGACTAAGAGGTTAAACATTCCTTGAAGTCCAAATTAAATTTACCTTAAAGACATATGACAAACAACAAGAAGGTACCATACATACCTTACAGATAACCACAGACATATACATGCTCCTGTATAATAGTCTACGCTGAAGGAGCTCCCTGAATGAGCCTCAGATGAACATCATCCATAAACATAACAAGCTCTGTGAGATAAAGCCTTCTCCGACATGTAGATGTTAATTAGAAATGGGAAGGTTTAATCTAAGGTTCCAGACAAACAAGTGAAATTTTGCAAAGTGAAATTTTGACGCTAATATTTTTATAAAGTATCTACTAAAATGTGGTTCACTGTGACCAAAAAACAGTGCCCAATAGCCCTGTACTTTTAACTCTTAAACTGAAGAAACTGACTGCATGTTTTGATTATTTCAGAATCAGCGAAATAAATCAGATTCTGCTTATCTTAGGATATGAGCTCCTCAGGGCAGAAATGTTTCCTGTCATTCACTTCTGGGATAGGAGATGGAGACACTGTGTTCTGCAAATGAAAGCTCCCTCGCTTCTCGCATGTCCTAACTCAGCCAGACTGCTTCCTTGCTATTTGTTGTGGTGTTCATAGTAAAATGATAAAAGTGAGTGCCAAACTCACCAATCAGCACATGTGATAGTTATTATAGTACAACTGTAGTAATAAATAAGTACTACACTGAACAGTAGCATTTATGCTATATACAGTTATATCTATACCATATGTATATACAGTATATACATATACTGTATATAACATATACATATGTTATATATAGTTCCAATAATTAATTCATGGATCAATGCTCTCTTTTGAAGGTTATACAAAATTGCAAGCAGGAGGCCTAGACCAGGGAGGTGATATTAAAAGGTCTATGTTAAAAATCAAGTGTTTATCCAAACCTACCACACAGTTTAAAATGAACTACTGCAGCTTTTTCCTATACTTAGTAAGGAAAAGAGTATTTTGGTTATCACAGAGTAAGTGGTAATTTCTAAGACAGAATTTGAAAGCCCCTAGCATTACAATTTGTTGCCCAGTGGAATAGGCCAGCTGCTTCCCACTAGGTATCATGGGTCTGCTGGGGGAACGAGACATGTACAAAAACTTGGAAAAACAAAAATTATAAAATAATAAATAATAGAAAGTCTTGGATCACATGAAGTTGTCAAAGAGGGGCAACAACTAGAAAAGTCTTAACAAAGGAATTATATTTGGTGAAGTTGTATCTTTCAATCCTAAAACTCCAGAAGTTTTTTTTTCAGATTGGCACATTACTAATATTTTCGAACTAGGAATTCCACAGATTTGCTTTATCCTGGGTAAAGCATCCAATGTCTGTCAGTTGTTCATCTCTAGCACCATATATAATAGCTGCAAGATTGGACCAGCTAATTTGCAACACATAAAACCAAAAATTAGCCTGCATTAGAAAAGCAGTAAGAGCAAAACAAAGATCAAATTAATGCATATGAAGGATGTCAAGGGCAGCAGATAAAAAGAGCACACAAGTTTAAGGAATCCTTGAACTATAGTAAATATTTCTTTAAAAGTAATTTACCTGTTTAGTTTCTATCAGCTCCTTTAAAGAGCAGCTAATGTTGCATAATTCTTCACTGTAATGAATTTCCAAATCCATTTCAAGGACATGAGATACAAGTAAATACCTCCTTGAATCTAATCAGTTTGTTCTGTCAGCAGACCCCTTTTTAGACAAAAAAAAAGGGCAATGTTCCTACAAATAACTTTCAATTTCTTTTAGAAGTTCAACTTTGGGACAACAGTCACCTGTCCTGGGAGCCTGACATTTGTTCATGGCCTCTAGATAAGGAGCAACTCCCTTCACTCAGGATGTTTTAGCTGATTGAGCTTTAAGCACATGCATGTTTCAATTCACTGGAGGAAAACAGTTTAATTTGGATTTAATTTTTTTCTCAAACTAGGAGAGTGTTTCTCTCCTAAATCCTGCAGATACATGGATATTTCAGGCAGATGACTTACAGACAATAAAGGAAATCAATCTGAGACAGCAGGCATCAAATCTGAAAAAAATGTTGACTTTCCTCTAATTTTCCAAGAAGGAATAGAGACAAAATTGTCCAATTGTCACATAACATATGTTATTAGATGCAATTTTCTATAATTATGGGGATCTCATAGCAAGTCTTGGGTGAGATTTGCATTGAAAAGTGTTGAGGCTACAGATATTTCTACAACCTAAACTCTAGCAAAGATTAATTTTTGACAGCTAGTGTTCATTTGACTGTATCTATTTTCAAAAAGTCAGGTTTCTCAGAAGAAGTGCTGGAATAGCACTTAGGTCTGCCAGTGTAAGCTTGCATATTTTGTGTAAAGAGAAAAAAAATGTTTTACATTCTTGCCTACAGGATGTGTGAAATGTACCACAATAGCTGCGTTATTGTGAGCCATACTTTACTTCTGGAAATAACGAAGACTGTAACAAGATTCCTGTGAATTGTATAGTCTTGTTCATGACCAAAATGCAAACATTTCCCACCATTATAGTAATAACACATGCATAAATGCATCCAAATGTAACATACACGTGTACAAGACTACTCAAACTTTAGTAAATCTATCATGTCCAAACACAAATTTACCAGAGGGATCTTCAGTAATGGATAATCAAATACCAAATAAGGTTTTGTCCTACAGTAGTTTTTCTTAGAAAGAACTCAAAAAAGGTTTAAGTATTTTAAATGAAAATTTTAATCATTTGGATTTTTAAGGGATATTTATTTCAGTGTCTAGATCACAACTTTCCTCGCTTAATGCAATTTTTATTAATACTGTATTGGAAAGGTAAGACTTTATTTTTTACTTATGCTTCAAAATGTTTTGCAATTAACTGAAGTTCTCACAGAATTCATAAAATGAAGAAGGAAGCCTAATTTTAAAATTGATACAAAAGCTAGGATATTTTAATCAAACACATTAGGACCTTTTCAGAACATTAGTTGAATTCCAATGTAAGTAGAGTTTCATTTTAGTACAAACCATTAAAAAGGAAGTTCCTCCTGAGGGTTTTGAGTTGCTTTTGGATTGGATTTTTACGTTTTCAACAGTAGATGGCATTCCAAGCATCTCCTGCAGAAAGTGCTTTCATAGATGCTTGTTCTGTCACCAGCTGCTAGTGAAATATGCAACCCTGGGCTCAGATGCTAGCAGGTGAATTAAAAAAAATTAATTTTAACTCTGTAATTAATTTTAAATGCACTGGTAATTACTTTGGGCTTGATATGCTATTTTGCCTGTTAAATAGCATTTTTGTAACAGTAATATCCCTAAGATACCCACCAGGTGAAAATCATTTATACTAGAGCTTAAAAACTACACAGCAGACAATAAGCTAGTATTTCTCAGACTGTGACATTTAATTGTGTGAAATGGATTCAAATTTCTTCCAGAGTTCAGGCAATCCTAGAGAAGGATTATTGCAAAGGATAGAACATGAAGAGAAATAACAGATATCATGAATTTGTTCCTGTTCTCTTCAAAACCAGCCTTACAAAGAGCCCCTTTTTGGAGCAGACTTGTGTCCTGCAGCCCCTCTACACATGAAGCTCTGGATCACTATTGCATAATAAACAGGGTGTTGCCAGGACAAGTGCTTCAGCTGTAAGGCTGGATTACTAAATGGCTTGAAAAATTCAAGTTCCCTACCAAAAAAGAAGCACAATATAATTTCTGCTACAAAAAAAAAAAGATTAGATTCTAAGATTTAAACAAGAAGTGAAAAACCAGGAAAACTAAGTGAGAAATACAACAGTAATGCATACAAATTTAATGACAATACTTTCAAATAGTCTATTTATCAAGAAATCTTTCATTTTTTCTGATTTGGTGTTGCTGTTCACATAAATCTTGAGAGTTATAAATTTTATTATTATTAAATATATTTTATTTTATATTTTATGAGGGAATCGTGCCTATGTTATTACCTCATTCTATTATATATTCTATATAATAATATAGAAGCTATTATACATTATCTATGATGCTGATTATGGTATTATGCTGATAATATCATTATATTATGGCATTATTATACTATTATTAAGTATAATATATTCTTTTTTGAGAATAAAACATAAAATACTGGGGGTTTTCCTGAGAATATATTTAGTTGAATAAAAATATAAATGGGAATACTTGCCGATAGCATTGAATTCTCTATTCACATATTCTACATAATTTATAGTTCATATCTAGAAGTCACAGGAAATTACTGTGATATAATTTTATCTATCTGTGATGTAATGTCTCTGACCACATGAGATACTTGAGGTAAATACAATGCTCAGTTTACATGCTACTGAGAGAAAGCACAAGTGGTTTTCTCTAAAACAGATGTTGTCTGGTGATTTATTTGATGACTAGAAAAGCTAGAATCATAAATAGAATATTATTATAAACTGTCTCCATGACTAGTTATAGCAACACAGTTTACAACAGTGGAAATGTTCTTTTCCATTGGTTTTATATACCTGAAACAATGTTCCACTAAGAAAGAAAATATTCCGGTGTGCTTTTTTTCAGAATAGTTCACTATTTCTGTCTACATTTCTCTTTATCGTATTCTGCTGGGGTCTGCTTGCTATTTACACCTTTATTTTAAAGTGAACCAAAGTTAGATAATACTTGGAACACTATTTTCCCAGATTTTTTTTTCTGATGCTTTGTTTGTATGCCCTTGTTGTTGTAATGCCCAATACCTTGTCTTGTATTTTTGCATGAGTAAGGGTCTCCTAGTTTGAAGAGTTTATTTAAATTAATCATTTTTGTGCACATTTTTCTTTCTCATGTTGTACAGATGTATTTACAATGAGCAAGCAAAGTGATTCTAGGGATGCAGCACAGATGCCAACTAAACTGGGGGCTTGTACTTGATTTAGAGAGCAAGCTTTGGGCTCTGCAGATGAACATAATCCTAACCTGCAAGCACAGCCAGTTTTGAAATTACTGACAATTTTGCATACATTCCACTCTCTCTGCACTTAAAATATCCAACTTTTAAGGTTTTAAAACTGATATTCAAAGAATATTACCCGTCTTTAAAAAAAGGAACTACTTCAGCAAATGCCTTCTAAACAGAAAACAACTCATATGGTCTAATCAATAAAGGAAATAACACACACACACAAAAAAAATTCCTACAAAACACATTGGCAAAATTAAGCTTCAACAATTTTGATTGTTTTGGATCTGAATGAAAACTCTTTCCAATAGTTTCTATGTCACAAATCACACTCTAAGCAGAAGCTTAAAAGCATTAAAATGATCTGCTATAAAAATAAATTAAAATATTTTCTTTCAATGTAAGCTGTAAGGGCTTCTGATCAAAATATCTTGTCTTGGCTGACATATGTGATATATATGATCCCCTGTAGTGGGCAGTGATTGAAGCTGAGACATTTGAGTTGTGGATTTACTCAGCCTATGAAAATCTTGAAAATCTTTTGGGTCCACTGTGTTTGACATTCCAAAGTGCAATGCAGGTTGATGAATCAGGCTGCTCTAAATTTCAAGACTGTAGTGACATTATACATTTATTTTTGCTTTGGGTGTTAATTTCCTTCAGTGTCTTAGTTTATTCAGAAAATTGGTTTAATAATCAGTGGAAAAAACCCTTACATTTCACTTCTGCCTGCATTGTAGAATTAAGAATAAAATGAGAATCTGATCTGTATAACTTTTCCCATTTCTCAGTGAAAACAGAACATCTATTCTCTAAATAGGTTCCAGGCGAGAACTCCGGATTCCAAAAATGTGAGATCAAAATCAAATAAAAATTGTACTACTATTTAGTAAATTCTGTGTTTATTTAAACTTCTTTAACTGGGTTTCATAGGGCAACTACTCAGACATTATTATAACTGTTCCTGTGAGCAAACTATCTAACCTCTGAGATCGTACATAAATTACAGTTTAAATCAATAGAAGTTGTTGGGACATTTCTTTTCCTTCATATTCTGGTTCAAAAAGTATATCCCAGTGGCTCCTGAAATACATTTCTATAAATGTTGAAGTTCTCTCCCAGAATTACAAAAAAGTTTGATTGTGTGATCACTTTTAACATAGATTCTGAAATCGAATACCGTATTCCTGGAATTGTAACAACCTCACCATTTTCTGTCTGACTTTTTTCTATATTTTTTACTAAGATTAACTTTCCTAGTCAGGCTGCAAAAGAATCTTCAAACAATCAGACACAAACTCAAGTCTTGGTAACCTCTAAACCTTTTCACCAAAACTAATGGAAATTCTAAGTGTACAATTAAACATCATACACTACTTAAGAATACAGTATTCTCTCAACAGTTAGCATTTTGATGTTGACACGATACCTGAACTTCCTGAAAGGATGCAATGTCATTTGCATGACATTATAAAGTAGAATCTGAAGTTTTCCTCCTTTGTTTTCTGTTTCCTGGGAATAAATTTAGGAACTAATTAAGAACTCAAAACCTTCTCCCTGACATACATCTTACTTGAAACACTCATTACTTCTTTATAAGAGTGATCGGTTTGGGATTCCAGAAATTTGGGATTGGCTATAATAAGTTAAAGGCATTTGTAGCAGAGGGAAGGCAGGGATAGAAAAAATAAACTTCAGATCTCAAATTCCTCCTTCAGCAAAACTACACCTGTACTAGAGGCATTAACAGAATGCTACCTGTAGAAACAGCTACTTTGAGAGCATCATTATTCCTAAACACATGTTATTCAACATTTATCTGAGCAGAAGTTCTAGATGTATAGTAAAGGAATGCTGGTTTGAATGATCATTTAACTCCTAAAACTTTGTTGTAATGCAGACCCTCATTGTTCTCATTCCTAGCTAATTGCAAGCATTCATTCATGTCTGTTTGCAATTAGAATACATTTAAAATTAATAGAACTGCCATTCATAAAGATGCTAAATATAAATTAAAATTAGTCAAGACAACGTGACATCAAAACCAGCTCAGACAATCAAAACCTATGATTTAAAATGTAGCACATGCTAAACATCCTTGAAAAACTCACAAGTTAACAGATTCTGGAGAGCTACAACACCAGTATCAATTTCCAGTTGCGAATATGAAACTAAATTTTGTACATTCAGTATTTTTTTATACCTATACTAGTAGCATAAGTGAGAAGTAAAGGCGATCTACAGAAAGTAAGTTTAAAAGTGATTCTCAAGTTCACAAATTAGTAGATTTCTGTTTCTATGCTGTTTTGTAACAAAAATACTCACCCCTTTCTTCTGAGGGAAGAGGTGCATGCATTTTTGTTTAAAGAGACAGTGAGAGAGAGAAAACATGAAAAACCTACCCAAAATCAACATAAGGAGTAGACTTTTCAACACTGCAGAAATTAATGATAGAAGGATGAGATTACGATGATTCAGAACGTTTATTCTCAACAGGTATTGTCTACCCCTAGCACAAATTCAATGCACTAAGTTGTGAGAGGCAAATGAGAAAACAGTACATTAAGTAGCTGAATGTCTAATAAAACTTAGATCTTCTATTTTCTATCTTCTCTGAATCTCCCAAACTGCAAGTTAAACTCAATACTTCTTGCCCCATCATCCACTTGGGGCATGAAAATAGCAGCCTTTCATTTCTTTGAAAATTTTGAAGTTCCTTTAAGTCTTTTGTCCTAAAGCTAATTTAAAGTGCTTAGCCTCTTCTCACAGCATATTTTCTAGAGATTTCACCTGGACCACTGTCAACTTACCCACTGCTATTTTGAGCTACAATTTTGAAAGCTAAACTCATTCTAGCTGGGCATTTAGTGGTGTTCATTATTGCCTGACAGTTTTGTAGGACGTTGTAACTCTTATGCAACCTATGACAGCAAGTATCCTTTCCATAACCACATGTGCAATTAAAGTTCATTTTCAGCATAAGATGCAGTTTGCAGCCTAGATACTGCACTTGGGAATAGATACATAGTGAGTAGCTGACTCTAATTTCAATGTATGATTTAATGTAAGCATAGTACTTACTGAATAATGTCCTTGTTGAATATCATTCAGTAATTTTGACCATATCTCTATTTTCTAAAAATCATTTATAACTTTTCTAACATGCTTTTAAGTGCACTCTATTCCATCATGCTAAACATTAATGGATGTGCTTGACAACTTCAGCAAAGAGTTTCATTTGGTAAATCTTTGTTTAGACAGAAAATCATCCATATATAGGAAGTAAAACTTTCTGGTTCATTACTCATGGGTAAATATGGCAATTCTACAGTAGTTTTCTCTGTATCACCTGCCCTGGATTACTTAGGAATATGTTTTTCAACAAGATATTAAAGCCTTCCTCAAGATATGCTATCTATTACCACTTCTCTGTCTACAGAAGCTGATATCTGTTGCAGAATCAAATTAGATTTTTCTGGCACGATTTGTTCTTGATAAACCCACATTGACTACTATTCATTTATTTCTTATCTTCTAGATCATTACAAGAACTTTGCTTATTTCTTCCCCTGGTTTTCTTGTAATTTCAGTAGGCTGATCCACTGCTAATCCTTGGCTCTTCTTCCACTCACACCACCCTAATTTTCTAAAGGGGGATTCTGTTCTTGCTCTTTTCTAGTCTTATGTAAGAGCATATCCAGAAAAGAGATTACATCAGATTTTCTGAACTCTTAAAATAGTTTACAATAAAATCCACAAGACCACAGTAATCAAAATTTTATTATTTCTTTGTGACTTAGAAATAAAGTCACGTTTTTAGAGACAGTCTTAGCATCTCAATTAAAATACTACTTCAGCCAGTAGGAAACTACTTTCTAAAGCCCTGTCTATTCAGATACCTTGATCTGAATAAAAAAATTAATAGGAAGCATGGTCTTGACCTTCTAGAATAAAACAAAGTATAGAACCATCTGCAACCACTTCTGAAATTTTTCTCATTCCTGTTCCTGAAAAAAAAGGCAACGGTCCTGTGTAGGTACTAAATGCTCTCTCTGGAAACAATCATATTAACCAATGAACAAAATTTAAAATTATTAATACTTTGGGGCAACACTGTCTTGGAAAGCACAAGGGTTTCATATTATTACATATGATCCCCACTCACCAAAGACAGAGCAGGCACATGTATCATAACCCTGTGAGGCCTGTCTGTGGCACTGCTTGCCTGTATCAAACCTTCCAGATTTTCTTACGCACTTATCTGGCATATTCCCTCAAGATCTCAGTATTCTTAGTCACAGTTGAACTCTTACTTGAAAAACCAGCCCTGATGGAGAATAGAAAATGCAGAGATATGGATGTGCTTGTCACAGGTGCAGAAACAATACATTTTGAAACTGATAGTCTCCATTTTTTCATATAGTTAATAATACACTTCTTTTCCCCTTTAAAAGAGACATCAACTCTAAGAAAGACAAAGGCAGCTAAGTTGAATCCCAAAATTCATGAACAGTGTACACAATTCAAAAATGTAGTTTAACCTTTCTTTCCAAAACATGTACAGCAAAACAGGGGTGAAAAGTGACAAATAACACTGAAGAGTTCAGAAAAGATGGGCAAGAGTGACATGAGAATTGGGAAAATGTGAGACCTGAATTCATGATTTTTTAACCTTATTGGAAAAGTGATAAAAGCATTGTTTTGATTTCAATCTTATCGACTTTTGTTCACAGGAGACACAGGCACTTTAACAGGCGTTTTGACTATGAAGTTGGTTCATTTTCTCTTTTTCTCTTTGGCACTGTAGCCCCTTGATCATTCAAAGTGTGCACATACTGGTTTGTAACCAGGCCCATTATGACTGAACCAAGCTGTCATCTTGATTCAGGAGAAGCAGCTATAGGTGAGAAGACAATGCAGGTTGGTCTGCATGGTGAATACAAGTACCAGCTGGCTTGGAAGCCTGGGCTTGTATCCTAACGAATAGAACAGAATGGGATTGATATAAACCAAAATATCTACTCTCAAGGAAAAGACATTTGGAAGAAGAGGGGGGAGATGAGAACAAAAATGCAAACTTTGAAAGTTGAGGTTTTGTAAATATTGAAACATTTTACTTATAATAGTAGTGAAACTTAAATATCGGTTGTATTTCAAAATATGTTCTATTTCAATCTCACGTTTCAATCTTCAGCTTGATGCAATTGCTCAGAAATTGATCACATATGTGATGCAACCAGGTCTTAACGGTGCCTCATCTGAATTTAAAATCTACTTAACCACTCCCCTCTCCTCCCCTCTCCTCTCCTCTCCTCTCCTCTCCTCTCCTCTCAGCTCTTCTCTTACTATGAGCTCAGAAAATTTCCTCTGTGTGATTTCAAATATGCGGCCTTTTGCAAAAGATCACACCCTCTCATATGTCACTCATATAGTCATATATCTGTCACCGTCTATGTCCTAATGATAAATTAACAGCCATCTAAATGAAAAGTGAAATATATTTGAAATGAACTTTATGTGAGTAGTTTTCACAGCTACTTAAACATTTTGAAGATAAAAAGCATGCATTGAATATAAAATAAAGGTTGCATTCTATACATGAAGCATATTTTATGTTAATACAATACCACCACCACAAAATTTAAATTTCAAATGTATACTATATAGATATTTTTAAATTACAATTAATAACATTATTTTAAATTATATGGGGGTTTATGTGTCCATTTTGCTCATGAACTATCAAACAAATCTCTGTACTTTGCATAGCTAAAACTTCAGTCCATTTTTAGTTTGCTTAAAATTGTTTCAACATCCTTGATAATAGTTGTAATACAAACAATGCCCTTCCCAAATAAATGCAATATTATCTCACTGACTGCAGTGATTAAAAACAGTAGCACTGTGCAAAAGAAAGGACTACATTTAATAAGATTATAAAAATACAAAATTACTGAACTTCAGAAGGAGAAATTAGCAAATTCTTCCAACTTACGAGAAAAGGGATCTTTTTACTTTCTGGAGAACTTGCATACAGCGGCTTATATGGCAGCTCAAAGAAGAAATCATACCTGGTTAGCATATTGCTTAGATAATGGATGTATGGAAGTAACCTGATTTCTGCAAAGAATATAAGCACTCTAGACTGACCTATAAAAAGCACATAAAATTGCTACCTAATTAATTACACATAATGTTTCTCACTGCTAATACAATAACACTGCAGAATAACACTGATTTGCAAAATGTTCTTAGAACAGAAAGCAGTGCTAGAAGTACTCTGCCATCTTCCACAGTTCTCAGGAGGAAATAGCAAGCTCTTTTGATTTCAATAAAAAGACATTCTATAAATAAAATGTATTTATATCTTTGCAAATAAGCAAAAGAGTTGCACTGATCATGGCTTTAGAAATCTTGTCTAATTTTTCTAAGATGCTTCAAAGCCCAGCTTAGCATCTGGATGTGCTGATTTTTATCACTTTTATAGTGATAACAGGGTTTCACTACTTATACAAGATCTCCTCAGGAATGAAGAACCCCTGGTGCAAGCTGAACAAAAAGTGAATGGGCACAAGAGACCACTTTTTGTATCTCTATTTTGTTGGACATATATATCCTCAAACTGTTAAATCAGTGAAATATTTCAGAATTCTCTTGGAATTCCTCCTGACAATGGCTTACCATACAGCACCTACAGCAGTTTTCTCCTTTCCTAGTTTGCTAGGAGATTCAATTTCATCTTTAAGTGTGCCAGTATTTATCAGCTGCCATTATCATTACCTACCTCACCACAGTAATCCAAAATTCACCAGCAAGAAGCCATCAGCCATTATCATAGTCCCATTAACATTTTTCCACCATAAGTACTGTAGCCTACTTTTCTACTCTCTGCACTGATTTTTAACAGAAGAGAGCATCGGGTGGGACATTTCAATTCTTATGTTCAAACTGCTCAGCACCTTGTGTCCAACATGTCCAAGATAAAGATCACGGTCAGCAATTTCCCTTCTCAGACATAATAATGGTTTTAGTCTACATGAATGGAGACAGAACTTTCCTACAACAATCATCCGCTCCTAAACCGTTCTGTCTGTTGTTGTAGGTGCAAAGTGCACTGATCTCTCTTCTTCTAATATGAACATAAAGAAATATACATTTTTTTTAAAAACCCTCCATGTTATAACAAACCCCACTAACTGCACATGAAATTCCTCCCCCAGGGAGAGAATGTGAGAGAACAAACCAAATGTAACAGATGTTAGTCACATCATTTAATGCATGACTGAAAGACTAAAGATATATGTTGTTGAGGACAACATAAGAATCTCTGCAGAACAGAATGGGATTAGCACTTCAGTATCTATTGTTAAAATGAGGGAACAGTATAAAACAAAAACAAAGCCAAATCTCTTTTTCACATTTAATTAAATTGAAAACTATAGAATGACCAACAAAGGCACGTCAGAACTTCTAATTTGCTATAAAGCTCGTCAAAACCCCAGAAGCCTATAATTCAAAATGAACATTAAATCTGCCACAGATGACCACACCACAACACTGTGGTCAAATTTACTGACACTAACAATACTCTTTGTGATATCTTTTGTCGTTCCCATGTATAGTTTGAGGATGTAAATGGATAGACTTCATTATAAACATTATCTAAATTAGTTACTGAAACCAGAAGTGAATGTCAAAATTCCTATAATCATTGTATCATTAATTACAGATATTATTACAGCAGGTCAAAAAAAAAAGGGGGAATTTGTTCTGTACATGTCTAACAGTAACTTTGAAAAAGCTATAATAAAAAATATTTAAAACTATGTCTAAAAAACCTGTATAATAATTATATTTATTGGTAGTTACTTAAAAACCTCAGAGGCTCAACATGAACACCCACAAAGAGAGTACATAAATTTTAAGTGTCTTTAAATATCATTAAGAATATTTTTAAATGCTAGCCACTTTCCTAAATATTAGTTGAAGTTAAGAGAATTATTAAAGCAGGCGGAAAACTAGCAATTAAAAAAATATGTATGATGTCAAACATACCTGTGGAATAGCCACTCTAGTCTTCCCTGTTATGAAACTTCAAGTAGACAGGAAATGTAAGCTATTTTCTATAAAATGGGGCATAACAGTAGCATCTGTGATGACACTGTTATAATTATTTATTTTATCTAAAAATGCCACGTCCATGATAACCCCACAAAAATATATTCTGGTTGGAATGTCAATGACCACTTAAAATTTATACAGCTCTTTAAACATAGATCAATTCTGGACACTGCAAGTCCTTTCTAAAACAAACAAACCACAAATTCATTATCATTCATTCCCCAGGAAAGAAGGGCATATTCCCTGTAATCATTCCTGGATGGAATTCTATCCTATTAAAAATAACAGCATTATTTTATACATTTCCTCAGGGACATATCCATATACCGTGGCCATAATATAGACATAGCTATCAGGCAAGCAAATACACAAGTCTTACACAAGGCAAGGCTAAATCAACCTTCAAAGAACAGAGATAGAGTTCCAACAAAAAATATTATTTCTTTGCATATTTATATAACATGGATGCCATAGGCAACTCCTTTCCTCCACATATATTAAAGTCCATAGATACAGCAAAAGACTGCAAATATTTAGGAACATCCCAAACTTCACACAAGTGTCTGAACAGACAAGGACTAATAGCAAGATTTAGCAACAATTGTGCTGCACTCTTATGAGGCCTAAAAAGTACCCCAAGAAAACTAAATTATGCACTAAGTACAATTAAGGAAGTTAAGTATTCTCAAAACATAATGCAGACACCCAGAAATCTGACAATAAAGCTCTATAGATCTAGCCAACAGAAAGATAAGGACACTACTCTTCTGAATTTCATTCTTTTCCATGAATTTGGGTACCTGACTGAAGCCTCTCTACATTTACGAAATTTTAAATTATGTGCAATAGTACCATAGATTATCTTTTCATAGAATATTCTTGAAGAAGTCAATATTTAACAGAACAAATTAATTTGTTTTATAAATATGGTATTGATCCTTTGGCTAATAGCTTGTCTGGTCAGAAATAAAAGTAATGGGATAGAAACCCAGATTGTTTTGCACTCTCAGATGAAGTCTGTACTTGTAGGACTACAGAGCTTGCTTTCCTGTCAGCCTCTGTATTTTCTGCATTGTATCATAGGTTCAACACCTGGGAGAATGAACATCCCATCAGACATTCATGGAAGATTATGGGACATATCCTAGTGGATGCCATTTCCAGGCACAGGAGAATGCAAATGTTTTTGAATTATCCAGCTGCCAGCTCTGATGAAATGACTGGCTGTGTGAAGTGAATATAAAGCCTCATGACCTGGTCTCTCATGGCATCCTTCCAGACAAACTGGGCTAGAAGTGCAGTCTCCAGACATGGACTGGACAAGCACATTAAAAAATGGTTGGACTGCCAGGCTCAGGGTGTAGTGCACAAATATTGAAGTAGCCCAGAACTGGTAGCCCAGAATTAGTGATGTTCCTCCAGGATCTCTTGTTGTCTGGGCTTGTATTCTGGTCACCTTCTTTCATTTCCTTATTAAAATATCTTTTATGACAGACTCAAAACCATAGGTTTCCGTAAGATGAGCCTGCTGTATGTCTGATGATGCTCAGACAGAGTTTAGGAACTTTTCTGGCTGTTTTTTGATTATGACAAGCTGAATCTCCTGTCTCTTCTTGTTAAGACACATCTGTGCACATGCTAAGGCCCAAACTTAGACATTCAAGGTGCTCTAGAGCAAATACCTGGTTGCATGGTGATAGGTAGGCACAGAGCAGAAGATAAATTTCTTAGACATCCTGATCTTGCATATATTCCTAAGAGTCTGAGTAACCTTAGCAATTTTGGAGATTATTCACTTTTCTCAAGTTAAGTGTGGCTGTTCAAGGCAAAGTAGTACATTTATTGTTCACTGGTAGTGTAAGTGTTGCTTTCATTCTATTTCAAACAGAAATGGCTCATTCCACAAACAAGTACTAGCTCCACTTTTTAAATTACATTTTATTCTGTCATCATTCATTATACCACCTATCCATTTCCAAATATTATTGCAGTCTACAAAACCAAATATTTGAAGGAGGATTCAAAGAAGCTTCTAGAAGAATAAGATTTGCCATTTGTCTAAATGATAGATAAGTACTAGAGTAAAAAACATATTAATTGTGCTTTTCATTTAAGTACATCTTAACATCTGTGCATGTTCCATTTTTTTGATTGTTGTAACTTATTACAAAATGTACTAGCTGTAAAAAATTAAATAGGGTAATGAATATTTGTGCTGAAATGTGCAAACACAGTTCCTGTAATTGTTCTTACCTAAAGCAAAACACATCTAACAAATAACTATATCCAGCAACATGACAGGTGGGTTCTGACAGATGCCATCGATCCTTCTTTGTTTAAGACAGAGCAAGTTATCACTACATGACAAAGTGATCATAACATTCCATTTAGAATCATTTAGGTT
This sequence comes from Leptocoma aspasia, assembly GCA_013399835.1. Taxonomy (NCBI): domain Eukaryota; kingdom Metazoa; phylum Chordata; class Aves; order Passeriformes; family Nectariniidae; genus Leptocoma; species Leptocoma aspasia. The sequence continues at coordinate 291,651 of VXAX01005164.1, forward strand.
GGAAAAGACCTTTAAGATCATCCAATACAACCATTAACCCAACACTGTCAAGTCCACCACTAAACCACATTCCTAACATTTGCTTTGCAAAGGATTCACCATAACTGACAACAAATGGACTGGCTACTTCCATTTTTTAATTATTTTTATTTTCAAAACAAACTGTGCAAAAGGGATAAATTCATCATCTTGATGTCATGGATATCAAACAGGCATTTCATCTCTGACTGTTCACACAAGTTCACACAAGTTATCTAAGGTGTTTCGATGAGTTGATATATAAAAGACATCTTCCTTTCTAATAGAAAACAAGAGACTCAGGGCTCCAATGGTTGTCCCACTATGAAAAGTCGCTCAAACCTAAGGATTAAAATAAGCAGGCAAATGAAACATGCTCAGGAGATCTGGATAAAATTTTAAAGATTATGTTCCATGACTTTTCCAATTGACAAAAAATGTTTAAAATATGGGCTTACACTAATACACATTTGGAAGACAAGAGATCCTGTGACGTGTATTGATAAAAGCATGAGTACTGGCTTTTATCTTCTTAGTTTTATAATGACAGGACACAAATTCTGCTAGTAATCAAACCAGAAAGTTGAATATCCAAAAATAAGGTAAAGCTATAGAAGACTATATATATATATTTTAACTAGCTCTCATAGCCAAAGTTTTTATCACAGACTACTACAAAAGTTCTACAATCTGTTATACAGAAGTTAGACCATATGTGTCATAATGACACTTCTTTAGGAGGAGCTTCTTATAGCTGTAAAATCGATGACCGAACATTTTAACTACGAAATGTTAGGATGCATGCTGAATTAAGTTTACAACAGCTTGACACTTTTTGAGTAGAACTGACTAGTTACAGCTATTTTGTATTTCTTTCTGAAGAGGAAACCTAAGGTGTCACATGAAAAAAAAATCTTAGCTATGTCCAACAATAACTATTGTTTCAATAGTGATTTATTTTTTAAATAAAGCAAAAAAATTCAATTCTCTCCTACAGCAAGTCATTCTTAATTTACATGATGATTTAGTTGTGCTATACAAAGATACTGATCTTTCACTATGAATTTAATATAGAAGTGTACTTTGAAATAATGACACTGAAAAGCAGAATATTTAGAAGTTATCCTAAATAAATAAATCAGTACAACTATTTCCCTCTGACTTTTGCTTGAATTAACTTATTTCTAGCAAATGTTTTTATTTCCACTAAAATGTATTTATTTTTGCTTTGTAATCTTTCATTTAAAAAATGGAAATCAGCAAAAAAATTGAGCCCCACCTTGATTAAGTAATAATGACACTATATATAATTAATGTATATACTCTTTTGTTCTTTTTTTACGTCAACTGGTACCAAAATAAAAAGAAGGAACTCTGAAGGATGAAAAAGGTCTGCTTACACCAGTGCAAGCATGCAGTTTTCTCTGTCTTGAGTAGAAGGTTTATGTGACAACTGATACAATAATAACTGTACAGTAAAAAAACCATTTAAAAAATTCTAGGTGTAAGAGTAGTGTACATATGAATCTGACAAGATTTGAAGATCTAAATTTCAATTTAAAATAATCACTTAGGTTATTGTATTGGAACTGGGGCTCTTGAAGTCTCAGCTGTTCTGTCACTGTGCCTCATTCCTAATCAACTCAGGACATGAAGATGCTGAACAAGAAGGAAGCCTACTTTTGCAATAAATCATAAGTTTTGCATGTTGATAAGGACTCTTTAAATTTCAACTGTCTTAGGACAATTAATATTGACAGGAAAAGAACAATTAATATTGACAGGAAAAGATACCTAAAAACAGGCAGAAAAAGCAAGTTAGCAACTGAAAAAAACTTTTATTTCAAAATATACTTCTAGCACCAAAGGATAATGTGTTAATGATGCATGGCAAACTAAACAGAAGATCAGAAACTAACCTTAAATGATGGGAAAATACCAACTGAAGAATGGGCTATGTTGGATTATGTCTTTAGTCATCATTTGCCAGAAGGACTATTTGCATCCCTTCATCTCCTGTGACCCACTAACCAAAGCATCATTAAGAAGCATCCATTGGACTGATCCTAAGAAATATCCCAGCCAGCCCAAAACCTTCACAAAAGGCATCTCAAACAGCTATTCATAAATCACAGAAAAAACGTTGAGGAAAGACATATAACCTGTCTATCTCTTCTTTGCCTTTTAGTTCCTCTTTCATTTCACCTCCCACTGGCACCAGGTCAGAAACCTCCTCCAGAGCCCCAGACCCATGGCTGGAGCACCCCCATGAGCCAAGGCTGAGTACAACAGCGAGTACCAGACACTCCAGGCCAAGACCTCGCGCTCTCTCTTCTGTTAAATTATCTGCTGAACACATTTATCCTCTCAGAACTGACTGAATATCACTCCTCTGTTGCAGCTCAGCTGGTCTATTATTATTAACCTGAGCTCTAGCAGCCTCCTGAGTGTTAAATGTATGAAGTATAAGACAGCATGACTCCTCCTACACCAAATCACAATTTTCAATCACTGAACAGATAAAAAAGACAGGGGAAAGTAATCCAGTATTCATTTATTTAGTAATACCATGTACAGATGGGGTGGGTGACCACTGTCAAATCAGAAACATAACTTGCTAACTGAAGAACAAATGATTGGTTTCATAATTCTATTTGAGAAAATTGACACAATTTAATGAACAAAAAACTGAAATGGAATTTATTCCTCCTATCAATTACATTGTGATGTAGAAGTGATTGGTTTTCTGCAAAGATAGGCCCATGAACTACAGTTATTTAAGGCTTCCATTTTACCAACAACTACAATGTTAATAAAGTATTCAAATTATTTTTACACTGATATAAGACAGAGTAAACACCAAATACATCATATTATTTAATTTTTATATAAATATGACATATACTTCAGAAGGCTGAGTCCTTTAAATAAACGTTTCCATCTCAGAAAAAAATATACCTTGATACTCTGTGAAGACCTTTCAATAAAATTTCACTATTATTTAGAATCTTAGAAAGAAAATCTAGAAATACATTTAGCTGGACATACTGGTTCCTTCTGTGCTTTAAACAGGCTGTGTGCATCACAGCTGAGATACAGCACTGCCCCTCTAACCAGGAGCCATCCATGGGAAATGACCATTCCCGGTCCACATTCCATCGTGCACGTGAGCACACACCAAGTAAAACAGAACCTCTGTAAGCACGGGCTGCTGTGGAGTGACACTGATATGTGTTCTAAAAGTAAGAGTCAGCAAGTCAATTATTTTATTCCGTGTTTACACCAATCAAGCTAGGTGTTCTTTTAACTTCAAATCTGATTATACCTGCCTCACCTAGCATTCTTTAAAAATCTGGCACTCTTTCTTGCTTTGTTCTCCTTAATAAAACAAGAAAATTTTATATAGACATAATCAATGTATGTAATACAAACACTTAAGTGTACTATCCTACCTGTTCTCCATAAAAACTAATATGATGTAAAAGGCTTTCTTCAATGCACAGTTGAAAACAAACTACAATTCTCTTTTTACAAATGTACATTTCAATTCTGTAGTAAGTGAGGCATACCACGTTTGTAGTATAAGTGTACGTTCACAGACAACAACCTCCCACAAATCATTTACAGTGGGAAAAAAATGTTCCTTTACACTTGGGAGTTGTTCTAGAGTTCTCCCAGTGTTATCAGTGACCATAAGAAGGGCAAATTATTGTTAATAATGTATAATTTTTTTTAAGTTAAAATTACGCTCTTAATATGTTCTCTCTGTATTTTTAAGTCACCTTCCTACATTACTAAGTACATTTTCATGAATTTTTCACCTCCACTAATTTATCCAGCATTGTTCTGACAATGAAATTAATTCTATTTCAATTTACACCCTAATTTTTCCCTGTGCTATATTTTATGTTACTTTTAACCTCTATTCATTTCTTAGGAAAATTATTTACTGACATTCCTTTTCCTGATACATGAATTTGCCTATGATAAAGAACATACGTGAGAAAAGCCATGAGTTTAATTTAAGATTCCCAAGATTTAAAGTCAAGCAAGTATAAAGCACTAAGATTTTGTCTCAGAGGTTTTGTTTTGTCTTTTTTCTGCTTTCTTAAAGGTGATAGACAACCACAAACACAGAACTCCATACTGTCATTTTCACTTAGCCATTTTTCAAACATAACCACATGATCAGTTGCCTTTAGCCTCTCCTGTTCTCATACACTGTACAAAAGAGATACTATTTCATACAGAGAACATCATCCCCTACATCCTACCAAACATAAAATGTCTTATTGAGTTTTCAGAGTAGATCATGGACTCTTTTTTTTTTTAGCGATATCTGTGCCCTCTACTAAATTATTTTTCTATGGTAAGAAACCAAAATTAATACATTATCATTTTAAAGGGAAAAAAAAAGTATATACACACAAATGAATTCAGGTATGTTTAGTTTAACAAATATTCTTCACTATTAATAGACAAGATTGATCATGCACTTCCTGTTATAAAATACTGGTTTTGATTGCATAAAATTTTGCCATTTTTCAACCATTCGACCTGACATTCTACATCATAGGTTTTAATTCACTCTTTCTTTAAATACCTCTATAATGGCCTCTATTTACACAAACAAAGCTACAAGAGAACAAACTGCTTTATTTAAAAAAAATTATATCATATTGAGCAACAATCTTTGAGGCCTTCTATTTAAGAAAGGATGTGCCATTGGACATCATACAGAAACCAGAAAAAAAGGAGTTACTTTGTGAGTAACTTCAGATCACACATACTAAAGAGGATTCTTATATTTTAGAAAACAAATCCTCCAGACATTTCATCTGCAAGGAGAGTCTTCTAACTTGGGCTGAACACAACTGTATCTATAATGATAGGTCTGAGCTTCTGTGAGTCATATCAACTTTTGATCCAGACAGTTGAAATAAGAACAGAAAGACTTTTTCCTGAGCTACCTGCTGGGTTCAGGCATCTTACAGGAGAGGCATTATAATCCTCTATAAATCCTAATATGTGTTACACTTATTTCCCAACTCAGCTAAACCCAGAACCCACAACCCAGAGCATTCCTCTGCTAATACTGTTGACAGTCACTGGCAACATATCCCATCATACTCTTGTATGCATTCAGGAGAAATCAAGGAACAGTCAATGCTAATTCTTTATTAGCTCCTGTAACAGAGATCAGAGTTGTCATTCTAAAGGTTCCATTCTTATGAGGACTAGTGCAAGGCAACCTGATGTAACACACCTTCATTTCTGTTTATAAAATGAGGACCTGAAGAGTTAGAAAATATATTAGAAAATTGGTGGGTTTTGTGTTCTGTGTTCTTAATGCTTTCATACCAGTCAAGAATTATGTGCTTTACTGTGAGGGTCTTTGCCTTTGATTCAGAGACAGAAGGGAAAAATAGTTTTGTTTAATATATGTAAAATGTAAATTATTCTAGACAACCCACATGGAAAGTGACATCCGAGATGTGAAGCAATGTTTCAGTTTTGGAACAATATACAATTTTCAATTATCTTAATTGAACAAACACTTTAGAACTTATCTTGGACCCCTTTCTAAGTGAAATCTTATTGAGAAAAGCCTATAGGGATAATCTTCCATAAGTCTTTCTACATTTCAAGCAAAAATGGCAGGCAACAAGAAAAAAAAAAAAAAGCAGTGTTGGTCCAGAGATGAAGGAATGACTGTATTGCCAGAGAATAAAACACAGTGAGGCACACGGGCACCAAATGAACCTACCATCACTGATATAATTTATCAATGTCTAAATGGAAGAGAAAGGTCACCTCAGGGTATAGTAAGGAAAAAAGAACTATTGGGGAACTGGAAGTAGAACAAAGGAATGTTTGTTCAATCTGCAAACCACCTGAATAGCTGTGTGTCACAAGTAAAAGGCACAACTTTGTTCTACACAACACTAGATTCCAAATAGTCCCCTATTCTCCTGTTCCTGTTGTGGAGTTTTTTTAGATAGGATCTCTGCAGGTGTACTGCATTTGGCTGGGATGGAGTCAATTTTCTTCACAGCAGCCTATGTGGTCCTGAGGGTTTTTGCATTTGTGACTAACACTGTTGATAACACACCAGAATTCTTGTTATTGCTGAACAGGGCTTGCACACTGCTAAGGCTTTTTCCCAGTCTATCACTCCAGAAGTAGGCTGGTGTTGGCAAGAAACTGGAAGAACACACAGCTGGAAGAGCTGATCCTATTGATCAAAAGGATGCTCCATACCATATGATATTTTGCTGAGCAATAAAAACTCAAGAAAGGGACATGGAAGCAGGGAAAATCATGGTTACACTCTGAGGCCAACCTTACCAGAAACTGGTTAAATATCTGGCTGCTAGTGGAAAGCAGTGAATAAATTCCTTTACTTTTCTTGCAAGTACAGCTTTTGCTTCACCTATTAAGCTACCTTTATTTTGATTCACATATCTTTATACCTTTCTTTTATTTTTCCCCCCATTCCACAGGAGAGGGGAAGGAGTGAGCAGCTGTGTTTAGCTGCTGGCCAGGGTCAACCCTCCAAAGCAGAAGAGGAAGAGTGATGACTAATGACCATGTGCAGTGGGAAAGAGCATGATAACAGGGCCAAAATTATGTTTTAAAGACTAATTCTGTGGATGAAACACACTAGGTATTAGACTAATTTTGAAAATTCCTCACTTGTTCAAGCAAAAGTCCAGAGAAGAAGCCCATATGACATTCTAATTAATGAGTTAATTTCCATTCTGACCTAAGCTGCCAGAGTAGAAAATATCTACTGAAACTCTCAGACAAGTAGTTTTGAGACTTTTTTGCAGTTCCTTCCTATTTCTGAGCTCAAACATCTGGCAATCACTGAATTCTTCCAAACATGTCTTCTCCCAGACACACATCCAAGAAGGTAAGAATGGTTGTCTGACAGAAGGATGCTATACTTCATGCCAAGCAAGGCCAGAAGCCAAAGCACTTTTTTAAGAAGCAGATTTGTGAAAAAAAATAAACTGAAGTCCAGGGGAAATGCTAAAAGAAATGAGCTTTCCCACTGATTATGAACAGACAGGAAAGGAAAAAATAGTACATAAAACATAAGTAAATAAAGCAAAGATGGGGGGAAGTAAACAAACAAAAAAAAAACCACACAAAGAGGATCAAAATAAAGATAAGTTGTTGCAACTTAAAGACATGGCATCCAGGATGTGCCTCATTTATTTGGATTTCTGAGGAAAGTATATAGGTCTGAAGAGGAGTACACTGCACATAAGTCACTAAGGATGATAAATTCTTGACACCATTATCAAAATCACTCATGGGCAGGGACACCTTTCACTAGACCAGGTTGCTCAAAACCCCAACCAGCCTGGCCTTCAACTCTTCCGGGTGTGGGGCATTTACAGGTTTTGTAGGCAACCTCTTCCAGTGTCTCACCACCCACCCAGTAAAGAATTTCTTCTTAATACACAATCTAAACCTGGCCTCTTTCAGTTTAGAGCCATTCCCCCTTGTCCTGTCACTACATGTCCCTGTAAAAAGTCCTTCTCCCCCTTTTTTATGAGCCTCCTTCAGGTACTGGAAGGCACTATAAGGTGTCCCTGGACACCTCTTTCTCTTCTCCAGTTTGAAGTACTCCAAATCTCTTAGCCTGTCTTCAGGCTCCAGAGGTGCTCCAGCCCTCTGAGCATCTCTATGGCCATGGCCTTCATATGCTGGGGACTCCAGAACTGGTTGCAGTACCCCAAGCGGGGTCTCACAGGAGTAGAGGTATTGAATTATCTCCCTTGACCTGCTGGCCACACTTCTTTAGTCACAGCCCAGGATACAGTTGGCTTTCTGCTCTGCAAGAACACATTGCCAGGTTGTGTCCAGCTTCCCATGCAGCAACACCTCAAAGTCTCCTAACAGCTTCTCTCAATCTATTCCCTGCCCAGTCTGCATCTTTGCATGGGGTTTCCCTGACACAGGGACAGGATCATGCACTTGGACTTTTTTAATTTCATGGGTTTAGCAACCATAGAATCACAAACTAAAAGGAAATAATTGTTTCCTCAGTCATCAGTATTGTTCTGATATGGACCTGCTGGAGCAAGTCCAGAGGAGGCCACAAAGATGATTAGCGGGATGGAGAACTTCTCCTATGAAGAAAGGCTTAGAGAGTTTGGATTGTTCAGCCTGAAGAAGAGAAGGGCCCAGGGAGACCCCATCACAGCCTTTCAGTATTAAAGGAAGTTTGTAAAGCAAGGAGAGAAACTTTTTGCACAATAAGACGAGGGGAAACAGTTTTAAAGTAAAAGGTGAAATATTTAAATAAGATGTTAGGAAGAAGTTATTTAGTGTATGAGTGGTAAGACACAGGAACACATTGCCCAGAGAAATTATAGATGCCCCACTCTTGGAATTGTTCAAGGAGGTTTGATGGGGCCCTGGGCAACCTCATGTAGTGGGTGGCATCCCAGCTCTTGGCAAGGGGGGTGGAACAAGATGATTTTGAAGGTCTCTTCTAACCCAAACCATTAATGACTCTATGATCTCCACTCACAGAGAGACATGTAAGGAATTGTATTGCTGACCCCCAGCTTTGCTCCTAGGCCTTGCCCTCTACTCGGTGGAGCAGGGAGGTCATGTAACTCATTAAAATCAAATGTATCTGTGATTAAATGTGCTGCTGGTATACAAGCTCATTTAGTCTCCATGCTCCTAGTTCCTTCTCAAAGCTACAACTGTAGCCAGTTGTATCCAGTACAAGATCAAGTCTTTGAGAAGCCAATGTGCAAAAGTCATTCATACCAGAAAACAAGCAGGAATGGCAAATAATTTGCAGAATAAAAGAGGACAGCAACTGGAGAGAGAGAACTCATCCAGCCACTTATGGTAAAGAAAGAAGCATTAATGTGGTCCTGGTCATTCAAGAAAAATGAACTTAACACCTGGAGAGTTAGGAGGATGATTAGGATGATACACACTAAAAGAACAGGAACAAAGAATAATTATCATGTTTCCTTTTAAAATCAAAAGAATCAATGACATTTTTATTTGGTACTAAATATGTGTATATCAGTAGAAACTTGGCATTTCTCCCTTTTTCCTCAAACACTTCCAGATATTTTTAAGTACACATGCACCCACC